>JBBMFX010051290.1:0-11197 GCA_037832545.1 Rhabdalestes septentrionalis
CTCTCTCTCTCTCTCTCTCTCTCTCTCTCTCTCTCTCTCTCTCTCTCTCTCTCTCTCTCTCTCTCTCTCTCATACCTGTCCTCTCTCAGGTCCTGTAGGTGTAGTACTCTGAGTGTGTGGTTTCAGTGGTAACATGCCTGTTCTCTGTAACTTCCTGTAGGCGTACTCTCTATGTGTATGGTCAATAATAACATGCCTGTTCTCTCTCGGGTCCTGTAGGTGTACTCTCTATGTGTATGGTTAATGGTAACATGCTTGTCCTCTCTCGGGTCCTGTAGGTGTACTGTGAGTGTATGTGATCAGTAGTAACATGCCGGTTTTCTCTCGGGTCCTGTAGGGGTACTCTGTATGTGTATGGTCAATAATAACCTGCCTGTTCTCTCTCGGGTCCTGTAGGTGCACTCTGAGTGTGACGCTGGAGCAGGCCCTCCTCCTCGCCCGCAGTCACGGCCTGCCGCCCCGCTGCATCATGCAGGCCACTGATGTCATGAGGAAACAGGTAAAAACCTGATTCTTCCTCACACCAGCTTCTCACACTGGGGATGAGAGGAGTGTCATTTTATTTTGGTTAAAATAAGTGGAAAGTGCTTTGTCTGATGCAGCCTATGTCCATTATTATAACAGTGCTGTGATAATAGTACCGGCAATTGTCATGACATAGTCAGTGCCACATCCTGTTTAAACTGATATGACATCTACGGATGAGTCGTTCAAGCAGAACAAACATATCTAACTGAAGTCCTGAACCAGTGAAGAAACAGGAACAGCGGATTCCAGATGATCATCCAAAGATAGGACAGTTTGAACATTTAAATTGTATATTTGCATCAACAAGGTGATTCAAGGCAAAATGTAAAGAAATAAGGGGTGGATCGAGACTTATGCACTGTACTGTATTTGTTTATTTTTCAGAAAGCTGTAAGTGGGTAAAAATAATCACAGAAGGATAGAAGGATGTGCTCTTCTTGTTTTGCTGACCCAGTTCTCAGTGCGTCACCAGAATAAGAGCAATCTCGTTACTTAAATGATGGATTTATTTTTTCACAGGTTGTTTAATCACTGGGCTGGAACAGGATTAGCACAAACTCCACTTCTCTTCCATTCCTCCTTTTCTTCAGACCTAATGTAATCTCCCCTCCCCTCCCTTCTCTCTGACTTTTTCTGTCTTTCTTTCATTCTTTCTTTCTGTCCTTTTTTCATGCTTTCTCTCATTGTTCTTTTAAGTTTTACACTCTTTATTTCTTCCTTTAGCGCCCTCTGTTTTCACTCTTTCATTTTCTTTATCTCTCCACCTTTCGTATTCTCATTTGTCCTTTTTTCTGTCATACATTCTGTCTTTCTCTTCTGCGCTCTCTTCGATCTCTTACCCTATCATATTTTCTCTCCTTTCTTGTTCCTTCACTTTACCTTTTGCTTTCTCTCAACTCTCATTCTCATCTCTTTTGCTCTTGCTCTTTTTTACTCTTTTGTTTTCTTGATCTCCCTCTCTCTATTATTCTGGTTATGTACTTCCCCACTATTATACACTCTATATACTCAGAGCATTTAAAGTGTGTGTGTGTGTGTGTGTGTGTGTGTGTGTGTGTGTGTGTGTGTGTGTGTGTGTTCTGAATGATATCTCTGTGAGGTTCTCACCAATTCTTTGTCTTTTTATCACCCCTAACATTACACTGTCCTTCATAAAGGCAGCAGTAGGGGTGTGTGATACTCTACACATCATTATGAACTCCCAGGCTCCTGTAACTCGAGGCCAGGGGAGTCGGGGAGGAGCTGGAGGTCGAACGCCCGGCCCCGAGCCAGAACAGGGACGGTTCCGGCAGCATCTGCCCTTCAGAAGCAGATTCATATTCATATAGATACCTCAGTGCTGCACTACAGCAAAGTACCATGCTGATAGGAGCACTGTATGGTAATTCATTTAAACCTAACATACTGATGGAGGCATCTGTCTCCACAGTAGTGTGTGTGTGTGTGGGTTCGTGTTGGACATAGTAAAATGGATCAGCATGTGAAAAGGGAATTGTCTGTGAGTTATCAGGTTTCCTATCAGCCTTTATTGTAGGATGTACTGCAATAATTACTTAACACAATTGACTTCTTTAACACGGCATGAGTCTGAGTCAGATCTCGGGTTTCTGGGGCACGAGTCTGAGTCAGATCTCGGGTTTCTGGGGCATGAGTCTGAGTCACATCTCAAAACTAGGGGCATGAGTCTGAGTCAGATCTCGGGTTTCTGGGGCATGAGTCTGAGTCAGATCTCGGGTTTCTGGGGCATGAGTCTGAGTCAGATCTCGGGTTTCTGGGGTGTGAGCCTGAGTCAGATCTTGAGACTCTGGGTTGTGAGTCTGAGTCAGATCTTTACTTTCTTGAGTGTGAGCCTAAATCACATCTTGAGTCTTTGGGGTGTGAGTCTGAGTCACATCTCCAATCTCTGAGGCATGAGTCTGAGTCAGATCTTGGGAGTGAGTCTGAACAGATGTGGACTCCTTAAACAGTGATGTACTCTGGATATGAGTGTCTGCCAAATGCCATGAAAATCTTTGGTGAGAGCCTTAGTTGAGTCTCAAAACTATTTATTCATTTACTGACTTCTCAGTTCAGTTCTCGGTTCCAATTTATTATAATTTAAGTTGTGTATTTTTCTCACAGAATGAAGTTTAAAATCAGTCATCATGCTGCTCAAGTCCAACTTGCTGAGTTGAGTCCCTATTTCACACAGAAAAAGCAATATTGAAATATGAATAAAATCGCTTCAGATTTACATGTTTGTTAGATGCTCCAAATGAATTCTCCTTACTCCCTCCAGGTTTCAGGGTTTTACCGAGCCTTTGATTGGAGTCTGGGTCAGTGTGACATGGCTCTGTTTCCATCCATGCTGTTTCAAAAGACTTTTTATTGCATATTCCTGCTAAATCGGTTCAATGAAAAAGGCCCAATACGTAGGGCTGGTTGATTGAGACTGCAGGTTTGAAGAGGTGGATTCAGTAGCCTGTGCTGGCTCGCCTGGTTGCGGATGGCAGTTAAATATAGGATTCAGAGGACTGGACTGCCTGGGGAGGCGATCCGCTGCCCCCACCAGTTCCACTCAGACGTCAGATTAGTGAGGATATGAATGGCTCTACAGCACCCTCTGGCTGGCTATTTATTAATTCAGCAAATGTTCGGCCTCTCGCAGGAGGCTGTGGAAAAGCATCATCCATCAGAACATCCATCAGTGCTGCAGTAGTTCCAGTCTATGAGCATGTCTCCTCAGAAAGGCAGCTTATTCAAAGTTCACTCTCTAAAATGAAAGATTGTGGGGTGCTTTTAAAAGTAATCGAGGAGCAGCTGGTTGTGCTTTGGTATATGTATGATTTATTGGGTTTTTTAGATTTAGGTTCCTTAGATCGTGTGAAGGATAGGAGCTCAGAATTACAAGTATGAATTTCTCTGGCACTTTACTGGAAACTGAAAAAGGACAAAGGGTTATTAAACCAGTTCCAGCACTATTTCACATAGGCTTCACTTACTCTCCGCAATAAAAGGCTTGCCCGAAACAGATAAATGACTCATATGTATATAACCGTCCTTGCCTTTATCACACCAGGACAGTTACGCTGCATCCCTTCCAGCAGTTTTGGGAATTAGCTTGTGTCCAAACTCTCCCAGCACCTTTTCAAGTCTGCCAACAGAACTTGTACAGCCTTGTTTGCTCAAACCCAGTCAAGCAGTTCACTACAGCACAATGGCAGAAAGGTATGGAGTCTGGAAACGCCAAGACATCATTCTGAAAACATTTTAGTTTTAGTTTTAATTTTGGCACAAATTTGAAGAATGATGCATAAACCAGAAGTAATTGTGTGATGAGTTGACTTGTCAACTCAAAGTGACTTTCGGGCACTAAAGACAGACCTGATATGTCTCTTTAAATCCAATATGTTGAGCCTTTGTTGCTAAATAATTAGTTGGTAAAGTCAATTATATTTGTTTGAAGTATTTCTAATGTTTTCTTGTGGCCCCAGTAATGTAGTAAGTGTAGTAAGGACTATGTTGGGTGGGGAATGTGTGTAACTTGCTATTTTGTGGGACTATTTCTGACGTGTCAAAACAGTCGTAGACTAAAGATATCCGATCATTTTTCAAAATACAACATAGTTTAGACTCTGATAGTAAATAAAACGGAAAAAGTGTACTTTTGTTTCTGTGCAGCCCGAGGAGGGGTATCAGGCTTTTGGACATGTGGTACCGGTCCGCGGGCTGCACAGAAAGAAAAAAGAAAAGTACAGTATTTCCACCTTGGGTTTGGGGACCACTGTTCTTAGGGTTAAAATGATTTCTGAAATCAGTTACTGGCGTTCATTGTAGAATCTCAAATCTTCTGTCTAAATATAAGCTCTTCTTTTCTTTTTCTACTGTTAGAAACTGTTGTATGTGTAGAAATATCCAAGGAAACAAACAAAAAACGTTGAAGCCATACAATCATCATGAAATTTTGATACAAATCAAACAGCAGGTGGTATTAAATTCTATAAATTATACAATTATATACTCAGACTCACACATACTCACACACATACACACACGTGTGTATATGTGTGTGCGTGTGTGAAATATGAATTGTGCTTGCTCCACCATGTTTACCTTGCAGTCGTGTCTCTCAGCTGTTTTCCTGCGGCAGTATTTCTGTAGAGAGCTGTTCTCTCCTGCAAACCGTCCACCTGTGACGCCCCAGCCGTCCTGCCTGCTCAGGCAAATTGCACACTATTTGCGGAAACTGCTAATGTCTGGAAAATGGTGAAGATTTACGTTTTCGTTCCCTGTGCGTCAGAGCCCAGGTGGGCACCCGGTGCTCTGACATGATGGAGCTCCGCTCGCCATGGAAAAGACTGTTAACTCTCACAAGCTCTATTTACTGCTGTTTCCCTTCTTGTATACCCTCTACACTTTATTATATACTTACATAACTTTTTACACAGTCCAAAAAATGAAGAGTTAACAAGCCAAGAAACCTTGAACAGAAATAACAGATTTTTCTGACACTACTATGTAAGATTATACAAAATATATAAAATCTATGGAATAATCTAAATAAAATCTAGTTTTTAGAAACTGTCTAGTTTTAAGAAAACTAAAATACTGATAGATAATTTTGCTTCATTCTTGTACCTTATTACTAGTTCTGTTTTTATTTTACTCATTAAAAAAACATTACACGTGCATTACACTTGCATTCATGTTACACTCTGTATGTATTGTCTGCACTTCTATAATTTTTGTTCTGACACCAAAGGAAGACAAGAACAGGGCAACCATGTAAACAGAAGTTTTACAGGCCACTGGTAGACCTGTGTGAGAGTCAGATTGGCCTCTAACTTGGTGCCCTGATATTTGCCTGAGGCCCTTTACTAGCGAGCACAACCCTGAGCTTCGGACCCCCACAGAAAGTGAGATACAGGATGATGTTTTTTAAATGTAGAACCTTGTGTTTCCGCGACAGAAGCAGCCAGCCGCTTCAGATGTTACCCGGTTGTAGAGCTCTGATTCTAAAGAACCCTTGTTCACCATGGACAGGGCAACTCTGCTGTGGCTCGGCCGTGCAAAATACAGTGTAATTGTTTTTCTCTGTACTTAACCCATTCACCAAGTGAAGTGAGGAGCAGTGTGTGGGGACGATATCTTGCTCAGAGGAACCTCAGTGATGACACTAGCAATTGGGACTTAAACCCACAGCCGGGAGACTGGAAATAGCATCCCACTGATCTCAGAAAATGTGTTGCCCCCGAGCTCCTCGAAGCACATGCGCACAGCAATAAAACTCACAGTGATTTTAGTCTAACAAGCCATTGGAAAACACCAGCTTATCAGAAATTGGATGGATGGGCCACCGATCATATGTGCCCTCTGCCCTGTTGCTCGGTCCCGCTGAATCCCACCACCTCAAATCTAAAACGACACACTTCAGCCCATCCTCCCTTTCTGACGGGCCTTCGTTTCCCGCCCTCGTCCCGGTGCATCCCACCACCAAACCAAAACAGCACGCTCAGAATAACAAGTGCATGGCAACCATGTAAACAGAGGTTTCTCAAAAAACAAGATTTTTAATCAAATATCTTCTCCTTCATTTACAAGGCAGATGTCGCCTGGAGTAAAGGCCTCCTTGTTGTTTCTTCTCTCATTTGAATGCACAGAGCCTGAAGAATGACAATGTAAAGAGTAGCGCTTTAGGAGTTGTAGTTGTTCAGGCTTGAATAAATCATTCAGCTGAGATCAATACCGGAGTGGCTGTAGCTCATGTCGGTGCCGCTCGGAGGCTCTGTGTGTTTTGTATCATAATTTATGGCCCCAGACATATCAATCACTCAAATCCGATGGGTCCGGAGCTCCTGGACACCAGAAACTTTAGGAAGCCCATAAAGTCAGAAGTGGAGGAGCTTGACATGGCTGGCCCTAGTTTTTAAATTGAGCAATGAGGGTGTCTGAGCTGGAATGCTTAATTCTTAGAGTAGTTTTCTTTCTTTTGCTGCTCGGAAAGAGAAAAAACAGCCGCATTGACCGGTAATTATTGCTCTTAAGACTGAGTCATGAAGCAGCAGCCCGTGTTTTGATCCAGCCTTTGGCAGAGGATGTTAATAGAAATTGGATCTGTGATTCTGAACCCACTCCCGGCTGTAGTGTTTAATAAAAACACAATTAGATTCACTCCCCTCCCCGTTTGTTCGCTAATCTAGTTTTGGGCTGATAATCCAGGCTTAGCTTTGAGTTGACACTCTTCTCTTTTCATGCAAAAAAAAAAAGCAGTGATTCTTTCTTTCGGCAGGAAAAGCTCTGTAATCCACCTACTGCTGCAAGAGCGGCTTTTACAGCTACTTTATATCAATTCTTTGAAAAAAAGGATTTTGATTTGAACAAATCCTATCTAACAGGACCATTTTCAACATTTTTCAACATTTATGTGTTTTATTCAAAAATAACTTTTCACATATTTTATTCACCAAAAATACTTTTTAATATATTCACTTGTATAGCTTTATATACCTTACAATTAAACAGCCTAGTTGTTTTACCGTGCCCTTAAAAACTCAAATTCAGTAAGGAATTCAAAAGTAACGTATTGGGCACATTCATTTAAAAAATACAGCTATATGAATGAAAGTGCAAGAACATTTAGTTTGCAAACACTTCAAACAAATAACGAACTTTTTAACAGCCGTGTTCGCTGTAACACAGTTACACAGTTACAGTTCAAATATTTATGTAAGTCTCAATCATTAATGTAATCGAATCAAATCTAAATCCAAAGCCATTTACCACTGCAGGGCATTCACGTTTTAACTAGAATAACTGGTTACTCTCAGAGTCTAGAGCAATTGATCAGAACATATTAACAGCTGCCTACCGAGCAACAGCAAGTTCACATTTATAAATCTGTTTTATTTTTTTTCTGAACATGTACCAGCAGAAACAGTTTTATTTTATCACCCACCAGGACGTCTGTGCTCTGTGTTCAGCACTGCTCTGACAGGACTGTGTGTAATTCTTGTCTTTTCTTCTTTCAGGGTGCCAGAGTGCAGAACTCGGCCAAAAACCTCGGTGTAAGAGATCGCACCCCGTCTTCAGTGCCAAGGTAATTAAAACACACACACACACACACACACACACACACACACAAACACACACACACACACACACACACACACACACACACATTTGAATGTTGGAAATGTCAATGCCGATTTTCTTACTAAAATTTAGTGAGGACACACTCAATTATGACATTTGTTGGCACATTTTTGTACAAGCTTTCTTATATAGCTTTTCATTTTTTTCTTTAAAATGTTTTTATATAACATGTACCATAACTTTTGCACAAATGTTCTATTTCTCCAATATGTTAAATTCAACAAATAAACAGTACAATTGTGAATTAAACTGCAGTGTTTGTGAAGAGTGTGTGCACTTATATGAACACTACGTGATTTGATCAGGGGTGCTGAAATATTTGCACACAATGGTGAAATATAATAATCCAATTAAAAATGTGGAAAAAAGACAAATGCCTTTTGCTGACTTCAAATGTCAGGACTGGGCCCAAAATGCACACTAGCATTAGCTTAGCAATCACATGTGGGGCATGAGCATTATCATGAAGATGCTCTGCAAGGGTTTTGAACCAGAGGCCCAGATCTAACAGCCACACTCGCCTCTGGTTCATGCAGCACACAGCGGTTCGAGTGAGCAATGCATTCGCTTCACCTCTGAAGAACCTGAAGACGTTCGGAAGAGCACATTCTCTAGCTAAGACGTGGGCTGCAGTTTTACACTGTAAGCTTCGACAGCCATCACATTATACCGTGGATGCTGGCAAGCCCGTTTCTGTGGGAACTTGTGCTACTGTGTTTTATTAGACAGGAAGAGAGCGAGAGAGTAAGCGAGAGACAGACAGAGAGAGAGAGAGAGAGAGAGAGAGAGAGAGAGATAGACCTGCTGCAGTAGGACACCTCCTGAGAAGCCTGGGTTTTGTAAAACGGAACAGAAAGGGTGATTTTCACATTATAGTCACTAAGGACTCGCCCACTGTATGTAAAAGAAGGCTGGTACAGGAGCTCCGTGTGAAACTCTGGCTTTACCCACAGCCTCAGCGGGGGCTTTTTGCCAGACAGAGTGAAAATATGTCGACATTAATTGCAGGTTTAACATGAGGTAACACAGTCAGAAGAGAATCTCTTTAATTGAAGGGAAATATGAGGTGTAAGCTCATACAGCAACTAATTTTTTTTCAAGCATCTGCGTCAGCTTGACCCACAGGGCTTAACGCAGCTTACTCTCCAGACTAAAAATGTGCATGTATTCCAACTGCATCCAAACAGTGGTGCGATTCATGTTCTGCATTAAAATTCTCATTAAAGGAACCATTTTACAAATGAATGCATTTTGTATGCAGCCAGTATTCAGCAATTCGAAGAATGTTTAGCATTTGTATAGTCTTACCCCTCATTTCTTTATATTTTGCTTTCAAAGATCCAGATTTTCTTGTATTTTAATGTGGCCTTGAAGAAGAGTCTTTCAAAGTCTCTCATTTCCACTCCAGTCCCTGAACCTGACCAGTTTCAGAGAAATGTTTTTTGTTTTTATGCCACAGAGTGACCTGTTGAATCATTCAGTCAGAACATAGAGCATCTATCTAAATTCCTGAAGCAGTGAAGAAACAGGAGCAGATGATTCTGGATGATCAAGCGGTTATCAGTATACTGGTGGTGCAGAATGCTGAGTGGTTGGAACTCCTTTATCTAGTCTCCTTTTCCTTCTAGGCACTTTAGGCTCTTTGCAGCCTGACACAGTAAAACATTTGTTCCCATTTCTTTCATTTAATAGACTCAGTATGACAAAGATTGGACAGTTTGACAGGAATACATTAGTTATTTTGATGATTCAAAGTAATTATAAGTAAATGAGTTCTTCTTTAGTGTTCCCCCACTAAAGACATCCAATTGGTATTGCTAAATTGGACTGGTGACCTATCCAGTGTGTTTCTTCACATTTTGACCAATGAGTGCTGAGATGGACTCCAGCACCTCCTAGCAACTCTGGTAAAGGACAAGCCACTCAGATAATGATTGGTTATGCAATCCATTGATATTAACACTCCTCATACTCTGTCTTAACTCCATGCTTTGTAAGGTACAGGGTATTTTCTTTGAGGAAAGTGAATGTAACTCACATTAAAGATTGTTCTGTTTGTGATCAGTGAGGTCTCTGTTGGAGGACAATCTCTGGTAGAATCTTAGTGTTCTAGCAGCTCTTGATTTTAAGTCTAGGGTTACTAGTATGATAGGGAGGTTTTCTAGTGGACTAAAAAGCACAGAAGTACATCACTCTGGATAAGAGCATCTGCAAAGTACTGTAAATGTAAAAGTATTGGAGGTGCATAATAGGCCCATAAAGAGTCTGTTGTAATTTTGAGGACACACTTTGTTGTAATTTTGAAGACGATCATTTTTTTCTGACAACAGCTACTCCACCTGTTCTCTACTGCTACAAAGGAAGCTCGGGGTGTTTTTTATCCAGTCTTGATGTCAGTTCAGTGCTTGGCAGTAATCCAGAGGATCCCGGAAAACCTCGTAATTCAGAGGAACCTGCTAAAATGTCAATATGTGTCAGGTGTGAAACACGTTCCACTCAAGGTTTTCTTACATTAGAGCTGTTTAGACTTTTCTGATTGACTTTAGCTGAGGGGGAAATCATGTATATCTGCCAAAAATCCCCCTGTGTGATTCATACTCCACATTTCTCTGCCTGTTTGAACGCCGAAGGCAAGCTCTCTAAGGCTAATTCGACACGCTAGTCATTTTTAGCCATTTCTGGCAGTAATTGTACGTGAGCAGGAAGCCCAGCTCACTGTTAAGCACTTGAAAGGAGCCGAGGCTCTGTATGAACTTAATTGAATTACGCTTCACATTTTCCATTCAACGAAAAAGACCAGAGTCAGTAAGGACTCGTAAGATTTGACATATTTTAAATTTGACATATTTTGTACACAAAACATGCACCTTGAAGGACAATGGAAAAGCCATTTACAATAAAGGTTTTGACCCACCCCTCATTTCCTTATATTTTGCTTTGATTCACCTTGTTGGCATATAGAACAGATTAAATGAAAGAAATGGGAACAAATGTTTTACTGAGCCAGATATAAGGAGCATCAATTACGAAGTTGTAGCCACTCAGCATTCAGCACCACCAGTATACTGAGCACTGCCTTATCATCTGGAGTCCTGTGCTCCTGGTACTTCACTGGTTCAGGACTTCTGTTAGATGTGTTTGTTCTGCTTGAATGATGCATATGTATGTTACTGTGTGTCCTAGCAAACAAAAACATTCCTCTGAAACTGGTCAAGGTCAGGGACTGGACTGGAAATGAGAGTCTTTGAAAGTCCTTCAGGAAGCCTGGAGAACTATTCCTAAAGACTAATTTATTTATTGATTTAGGCCAGACAATCACCTTTAAGGTGTTTTAGGGCTTAAATAATGATTCCATGCCGCGTTGAATGTTCATCTGCTGTGTTTTGTTTCCTTTCGTCAGACTGTATAAACTGTGCCAGCCTCCGCCCCCGGATGGTGACCCTTGAACCTGATCAGCAGCATGGAAAACACACACACACACACACACACACACACACACACACACACACACACACACACACACACACACACACACACA
>JBBMFX010051318.1:0-11195 GCA_037832545.1 Rhabdalestes septentrionalis
CGTAAAAGCGTTAAAATAAGTCACTAGCAGTTATAGTTAGTGTATAAAATGTAAGAAAAATAGCGGGCTAGGAGCACTCTGGTGGAAGCTGTTGCGAAGGCAGACTGGCGTCTAGGCAGGGGGTCACATGGCCTCAGACTGGTGCCCGCATACAGATTTGTTCCCAGCACTGTTTTCAGTCGTGGTCCATGTCTACATTAAAAAGAGAGAGGAAAATGACAAATTGAATTGCATTAAGTTACTTAATATTTGGCATAACATAACTGCTTGTCAAAGAGTCTATTTCGTGATTTTACTTGGATTTGAGAATGATGGTGCGGGTAGAGGACAAAATGTTTTTTTTAATTCACACTTTGACTATTTATGCATTACCCTGTCAAACCTAAACACATGACTACTGTAGAGTACATACGTAGACATGAAATATGAATTCAAATGCATAATTAAATATGTCAGCAAAATATTATTACCAATGGCATCCTAACTTAAGCGACAGTATACCTGGTCTAGGTGGTACACAAGTCCCTTATAACCTCTCAAGAATATGTCGAGGGCTTGCAAGACACGTGACACCCACCATTTTCCCCTATCCTTGTTGGCATGTTTCATGCCCACTTCTTCAAATACTTTCTTCAAGTTTGCTCTATTAACACAGCTCATGCGATGGAAGGTGTAGAGGCCACTCAATAACTCTTCGACTAGCCATACTAATGTGGGTCATTGCATCTGAGAAGGCCAGCTCCAACCTATGGGACATGCAGTGTATCCCTAAAATATATTATCTGTCCTGGCGCAATTGGGAGAAAACTCCTTTTTTAACCCCAGTCATCACAGATGCACCATCAGTCCAACAAGCTACAACTTTCTCCAGCCACTGCCCTGTTCCATCTTCATTTCCTGAGACTGTCTCCATTAATGAAATGATTTCCTCAGTGATGTGGGTGTCAGTAGAACTGTCACTCATAACAGGCAGAAATTTTGTGGTGGCTAGAGCTTTCTTAAGCTTTTGTCTCTCTGCCTCAGCAATTAAATTCATGAACTCTTGTGCGTGTTTTGAGTTCCTGTGAGTGCTACCTATTTTCAAGCCTTTTTTGTCATCCACCCTAGAGAAAACACAAAGTTAACTAACGTCAGCATTATAAACTCAATAACTTGATTTTGCTTAGCTAACCATACAACACTGAGCTTTTCCACATTAAACAACACTTTTACATTACTTACACATCCAGACTTAGTCTGTGAATGGTCTTTTTTCCAATTGCTTGGACGTTTCAGAACAGCAGCTCCATTCTATCCAGCTCAGCTGAATTCATGACAGCCAAGGACTTAAAAGCTATGCTGTGACAACCACCTTGGCCTCGGCCCGTAGGTCCCGATCTCCGTCCCCCGAGTATTAGGTTTCTTTCTTTTTCTTTGCGCCCCGTTTTCCCTTATATCCCTATATTTCTGTCCACCATATCTAGTTTCCCTTGTTCCCTACCTAGTGTGTCTATTCCGATTGTAACGCGTCCCTCTGATTAGTTTCACCTGTCCATTGTTTCCCTCCAGATCACCTGTGTCTAGTAAGTGTTTTCTATAACTACCCCAGTGGATCCTGAATCCATTGTCTCTGTATTTGCTCACATTTCTTGTCTGTTTCATGTACCTTGTTTAACCTTTATTTTGTGTTTATCTTTCAGACCCTTGTTCCTCACCCTTACCTGGAGTAGTCCTCGTATGCCTCTGTCAAGCCAGCTCTCCAGTTCTCTACCCGGGTTAAGGTTTTTTGAGGCTTGGTGGAGTCTGATTACTTTTGTTTGTTCTTTTGAGGAGCACGGGTCTGGGATATCCCCGTCTAGTCTGTGTTCGCGAACCCTGTGGTGTTTAGTGTTTAGTGTTTGTGTATTTTGTTTAACAGTTATTACATGTCTTTGTTCTTTCATTAAAATCATTATATTCTTTATCTTGCCCCTTCCCTTTCTCAGCCGCGCTTCTTGACATATGCTGTCCTTGAGTGAACCCATCGTCTTCGCCCGTTTTGATTTGATCCTACCAATGTGTGCCTTTGACTTTTCATGGTCTTTTATAGTCTCCAGTTTAAAATTGTTGGTGCCAGTCACAAAAAGACCCCTCGCTCGCTCGTTTCCACACTCCCTGCAGTCCTGGCAGTGCATGGTGTTTTTTTTCTTTGCATTTAACTAGCCAATCTCACCCTAATTTCCATGTCTCATTAAACTGTCTTACCTTCCTCTTACCTTGTTCCTCTTGTTCATTTACAACAGTAACAGCAGAGTCTGAAACACCAGTTGTATGCCTCCCATAATACTGTCCAAGAAATTGAGAGTAACTTTACAGCTTCTTACCGTAGGTTATCACTGCTAACAGAGACGTTAACACACGTTCTAAACGAGCTGTATCAGAATGTTGATATAGGTGCTCATGGGAGTTTTATATGCGTAATATTACATTGCAATGCATTTCTTACATCAGATACCTTTAGAGAAAACTACAACAGAAATATACCAAAGAATAAACTTCCTGCCAAAGTAGCTTGTGAGACTGAACTTATTACATGCCACAGGCACATTTGGTGGGTGTGCAGGTGCCAATGTCATGTAAATGTGACTTCTTGACGGACCTGTATGGTCGAAGAGGTACAATTTTGCTTCATGTGGTAGTGGAGTGACAAAGGCTTTTCATCATCATCATCACCATCATAAATACATACATATGTATTAGGGGTGGAGCTGAATCCGAATCCGGTATTTGGAAAGGCACAAATAACGTGTTTTTTACGAATGCGGTATTCAGACAAATGCTTTAAAAAAAAATTGTATTCAGGAAACCCTGCCCCCCTCCCCCCTCACATGCTCGCGTTCCATTGTACGTACTTCGCCTCCCCCCGATAAACCCCATTCAAACTCCATTCCCCCGGTTACACGCTCGCGTTCGGGATTAGATACTTCGCTCGCCCCATTTGCACTCTTGTGTTCGGGGGTAAACACTCCGCTCACCCTGGTCACACGCTCGCATTTGGGGGTAAACACTCCACTCATCCCGGTCACAAGCTCGCGTTTTTTTACAAGTGCTTAGGGAAGAAATAATTGTTTCAAGGGGCAACATCATGGAGGACCTATAAGGCTAATTTTGTTAGCCAACTAAAATAAACTAATAAGCTGTAATCTGCAAACTGTAAAAATGTAAAAATCTCTGAATTAAAGTTGAATAAAAGCAATCCCACAGCTTTTTTAAGCTTAAATGAGCAGGGCAAGATCCATTAAAAAAAAAAAAAAAAAAACAGAGGGACAAGAGATTGTTAAAAACATGGTTGTGAAAGCTTGTTTGCCTGCTGGTGGGAATTATGTTCCACAGCTGGAGATCCCTGGCTCTAACCTTTCACTCTTTAGCTCCTACTCACAAAGAGGTAGGGGTTGCAGTCTCTGGCATTGCTGACTGCATGTGTGGGAATTGCTTTCTGAGCAGTTTCAGTTGAAAATGTGTCCGGACAAAGAGGGCTTTGTTGCTGAAAATGTAAAAGCACCTGGTCATCTCAGGTCAAATGTGCAAGATTTGGTTTTGCAGTCTGATACACTTCTATAGCCTGGCATTACTTGGAGTATGTAACAGTGCAAGTCTAATATACTGTTTAGTGGTTTTTAGATTATCCAAATTCTAAATTCTTTAAATGCACTAGTTAATGGTTTCATCATATTGGCTACAACTTAATAGCTCATTAGAATTATATTAGGTATATTATTATATTAGGTAAAATATCACTATTACATTTTATTTTATTTGTAGTGATTAATAAAAATGACATTTTCTTGCTTATAAATGAGCTCAAATTGTGAATAGGATGATAATGGTAGTGTACTGGTGGTGTAAGTACTGTTACTGTATTTTCTGAATGGTCTCCTGTTGGTTGAAGTTAAATAGTTCTTTTTGTTATAATGAATGGCTTTTATACTTTTTAGCATAGATTAGGTACTGTATTAAGGTCTCTCTCTCTCTTTCTGTCCCTATGTCTGTTTCTTGCTCTCTCGTGCTATCTGCAATAGGCCAGACAAAAGCTGTTCTTTGGGTGATGAGGAAAAATCAGCATTTATTCTTATTTGATTCATTTCTTTCATTCTCTCTCTCTGAATGATTCATTTTTACTCTGTAACCATTTGATTCACTGTTTTGTGATTTATGTAGTATACTGGGATTTCTTAATTATAAATCCTTAGGTAAGGTTAAAATAAAGTAATATGCTATTATGTGGGTTTAATGTAAGAAATTACTTTAGAAACAGCACATATGTTGTTTAGATGATTAGATGTTCTAACACTGTTGTGTGACTCAGGGACACTTATCTTCAAGGGACGGATGTGAATTCCATTTGTTCATAACAATGTATGTTTAGACTAGAGTGACTCCGAAAAGTCGGGTAAGCAAGGCAGAATCATACGTAATCCTGTGTATAAAATGTTGGGGGAAAATCTTACTAACTCATAGCAGAATACACTTTGGTAGACGTAGGTGACAGAGGGTCACTATGTTCTGTTTACTTTCTGTTTCTCCATTCTGTCAGAAATGCTATTAAATCTCTGAATTGATTATTTTGAGCAAAAAAAGAGACTCTGTATGTTCAATCCGTGAATCTCTGACACCTGGGCGATTATCTCTGGCTAAATGGGCAAATTGCCCTAACAGTGGGACACAGTAGTCAAGTACATTCTCTTTTCCACAATGGATGCCTGTGAGGGCAAAATGGCCTGGTATCAGCCAAGCCTCCAGATCTCCTTACTTGGGCCTTTATTATGGAATTTTTCTTCTACCTGCAAAAATGTTTTAATCTAACAGACATGAATGATTTGTCATTTATCTCATGACAGCTTAAAGTAAATGCCTTGCCTAGCTTATTGTTTTTTTTAACTCTTAGTATATTAGCAAAATCTGATTTTCCATGTTTATTGTCATGTGTACAAAATAAATGCATTTCTCTGTGCAATGAAATCCTTTCTTTGCTTTCCACACACAAATGCCGATATATAAAAAATATAAATAAAGATTAAAGACTAATAAAAAAAAATAAATAATAATAATATATATATATATATTTAAAAAGATAAGTGAAGACTGCAGACACAAGGACAACTAACAATTGTGCAATTACAATGAAAGAAATGTGCAAAGGAGCAGAAAATTATGAGGTAGATCGATGTGCAAAGGAGCTTAATATACAAAGTGACATAATGTGCAAAATGACAGTATGAGGTAGGTCAGCTCTTCAGGAGTAAAAGGGGTTTTTGAGTCAGGAGGTTCTAGATCTCACATATCTGAACCTTCGTCTCGAGGGCAGGAGTGTGAACAGCTCATGTTGGGACTGTGTGGGTCTTTGAGGATGGAGGTAGTTCACCTATGGACTCTGAATTTGTAGATGCTCTGCAGGGAGGACAGCAGAGTCCTGATGATTTTCTTCACAGTTGTTATCACTCTCTGAAGGCGTTTTTGGTCCATAGCAGTGGTGCTGCCATACCATGCAGTGATGCAGCTGGTCAATGTCTCAACAATGCTGCTGTAGAAGCTGCTGTGTAGTGTTCAGTGTCCAGGTGAGATCCTCACTGATGTGGACACCCAGTGTCACAGTTCTGCAGTGGGTTGGAGCACCGTCGACTTCAATGGCCTCAGGGGGTGTGGTGGCCACCTCGCTCTCATTTAGGGGATCAGGACAGACAGGCCTAAGAAGGGAAACATGAAACACGGGGGTGAATTTTCATATCAGGGGGTAACTGTAACTTAAAAGAAACAGGGTTAATCTGTTGAAGAACTAATAAGGGACAGGTGAAACGGGGGGAAAACTTGGAACATGGGTTTTTTAGGTGTAAGTCTTTTGTGGAAAGCCAAACTCTGTCACCCTCCCGATTGGGAGGCACTTCCCTCCGCCGACAATTGGCACGGTCCGTAAACCGACAAACCGCCTGCTGGATGGATGTGTGTGCATCCTCCCACACTCGCTCTGCCCGGCGGAACCAGGCGTCCACTGCAGGAGCCGCAGTGGGGCTCTGGTCCCAAGGACATTGATACCCGAGCACACACTCAAAAGGAGTCAGGCCGGTGGCGGAGTGGCGCAGGGAGTTCTGGGCATACTCTGCCCAGATGAGGAAGTCTGCCCAGTCGTGTTTCCGGTTGTGACAGTATGCCCGGAGAAATCGCCCGAGCTCTTGTTTGGTACGCTCCACCTGACCATTAGACTGCAGGTGATAACCCGAGGTCAGGCTGACCGCGACCCCAGATGACCAAGAAAGGCAGCTGTCAGACACAATATCCTCCAGGATTCCATACACCCGAAATACTGACTGGAACAGAACACCCGCGACCTGGCGAGCAGAGGGGAAAGATCGAAAAGGAATTAATCGGCAGCCCTTCGAGAACCGATCCACCACAACCAGAACCGTAGTATACCATTTTGATACTGGCAGATCTGTCACAAAGTCCACCACCAGGTGAGACCACGGCCTGTCCGGGACCAGTAGGGGCATTAATATTCCTGCGGGAAGAACACGTGGACTTGTTGTTTTTGCACAAACTGAGCATGAAAGCACTGTCCGCCGTACGTCTTGTGACATGGTCGGCCACCAGTACTTTCATGCCACCACTTCCAGAGTCCTTGCCACACCCGGGTGATCTGTAGCTGGGGTCATATGAGCCCACTCTACCACCCTCTGTCGCAACCCCGTGGGCACAAATGTCTTATCTGAAGGACACTCAGAGGGAATAGTAACTCCGTCGAGTACCCCTGCTATCTCCTCGTCTATATCCCACTGAAGAGGAGCTTTGGGGTGGTAGAATGGGTTCTGGTTCTCCCATTTCCCGTTCAGTCCAGAATTGTGGGAAAGAGCATCAGCCTTTCCATTCAACTTACCCGGGCGGTAAGAGATCTGAAAGTGGAAATGTGAGAAGAACAAAGCCCACCATGCCTGCCTGGGGTTTAACCTCTTTGCTTTCTTTATGTGTTCTAGGGTCCGGTGGTCAGTAAGAACAACGAAAGGCTGCCGAGCACACTCTAATAAGTGGCGCCACTCCTCCCACACCTCCTTCACAATGAGCAGCTCGCGGTTCCCGATGTCGTAGTTCCTTTCTGCCTCCGTCAGCTTCCTAGAAAAAAAGCACAGGAGTGTAATTTCCTGGGGAAGACATGATGTTGTGATAAAACTGCCCCTACTCCCACCTCCGAGGCATCTACCTCCACCGTATACTGACGTTCTGGATCCGTGAAATTTAAAGTCTTGGGAGAGCCTTGAAGGAGGGATGTTAAAGGGGCAGCTACCGAGCTATAGTTTTTAATAAAGCGTCTATAATAATTTGCAAACCCCAGGAAACATTGCATGTCTTTGACTGACGTGGGCTCTGGCCACTCGGACACTGCCTCCACTTTTGTCTCCTCCATGGAGATCCCCTCCTGGCTGATGCGGTGACCGAGAAATGTGATATCCTGCTTGTGAAACTCACATTTCTCTGCCTTTACATACAACCCGTACTCAAGAAGGCAGATGAGCACTTTCTAGACTTGATTTACATGTTCTTCTAAGGTACGTGAATAGACAAGGATATCGTCTATTTAGACAATTACAAACTGGTCAAACATGTCGCGTAGGACATCATTTACAAAACCTTGGAACACAGATGGCGCTGAGGCCAAGCCAAAATGCATTCCGAGATATCCGTTGTGGCCGGAGGTGGTACTGAAAGCAGTCTTCCATTCATCACCCGCCCTGATGCGTAAGAGGTTGTAGGCACTCTGGAGATCCAACTTCGTAAAGAAACAGGATCCCCGGAGCCGCTCAATGGTAGCCGGAATTAAGGGTAGAGGGTGAGTATACATCCCCGTGACCTCATTTAGCCCATGGCCGGAGACCCCCGTCCTTTTTCTTCACAAAAAAGAAACTGGCGGGGCCTCGGCCACGTATTTCTCCATTGCCTCAGTTTCAGGTTCGGACAATGGATAAATATGTGAACAAGGAGGAGTTTTTCCTGGAATTACGTCGATCGCGCAGTCCCAGGCTTTGTGCGGAGGAAGATGGGTGGTCCTAGACACTGAGAATACTTCAGAGATCTTTATACTGTGTGGGTATGTCTACAGGTGTCTGTGAATGCGGACTTTCTATTGTGGTAGAATACAGTGACAATGGTGTGACTAAACAAGAATCGTGACAGGAGCGGGACCAAGACATGATGTTATGTGATTGCCAGTTAATTTGTGGATTATGTAAACGAAACCACGAATTCCTAATATGATCTGATGGTGTGAATTGGGAAGAACTAGAAATGTGATTGTTTCAGTATGATTATCCTGGACTGTGAGTGAAACTAAGGGAGAGTTGCACATGTGGTGTCCATCTAGGGCATGCACCATGACAGGTTTGGCCAAGGGACATGTAGGAATGTGGAGAGACGACACGAGGGCTTGAGAAATAAAGTTTCCAGCCAATCCCGAATCTACAAGTGCACAAACAAAGGGTAATACGGACACAGCAAATTGATTGTTAGATCTAAAGTCTGAAACCTGAGTCAGGGTGGCTGATTTTGTTCTGATAGGACATTGGAGATGCCAAAATCCTCTCTGTCCACAGTATAAGCAGACCCCTGCCTTGAGACGTTGTTGTCATATTTTTATCCTCGACGCCCCCAATTGCATCGGCTTGGAAGTGAGCTCGCCGCGGGCAGGGAGAACTGTGGTGGGTGACATGGAACGTGGCTGAGAAGGTTTTCGATGAGGTGGAGATGAGCGCGGAAGAGTGTTTGTCGCGGCTGAATTCTCCCGCATGTGTTGGTCCAGCGCTATAGCCAACTGGATCACTTCCTCCAGCTCTATCTCTGTGTCTCGACAGGTGAGTTCCCTTCTCACCTCCTCGCTCAGACCTTTCTGGAACACGGCAAGGAGAGCCTCATCATTCCAGCTACTGGCAGCGGCTAGTATACGGAATTCTAGAGCATAGTCACATACTGACCTTGTGCCCTGTCGCAGACTCAACAGCCGAGCTCCAGTCTTCTTTCCCTGCTCGGGGTGGTCGAATACCATCTGGAGTTGTTGAGAGAAGGTGGTATAGGAAAACGTTTTCAGATGGCGGCGGCCCAGTCCTGAGCCCGCCCTGTCAGCCTCTGGATAACAGTGGTAATCCGCTGCTTATCTGTGAGCTCCAGGTGGTCCATGAAGAACAGCTCACAGGCCAAGAGGAAATTCTTACACCAACTCGGATTCCCCACGTACCTTTCAGGAAGGGATGAGTGGTGCAGAAACCTGTGGATTCCTCTCTCTGGCTGAGCAGCGGACACTGGAGCTGCTGGGACTGAGGTGGATGTTTGCGGTGACAAAGACTCCGGGCTGGGGTTTAAATACGCTGATGAGACGCAGGTGGAATGAGGGGAAATGAGGGACAGGTGAGACTGATTAAAGGGACATGATACAAACGGGACAGACACACTATGTAGGGTTCAAGGGAACAAAGGTAGGGAGGACTAAATTATAGGGACGAACAATGGACATGGGGAAACAGAACGTAAAAACAAAGGGAAAACAATACTCCGGGGATGGTGAATGGGATCTGCGAGGCGAGAACGAGGTGGTCGTCACACCTAGGTACGTAGAGCTGCTCATCCTCTCCACTTGAAGCTCCCGGATAAATAGTGGCTGGTGAGGCCTCCTTTCTTTCCTCATGTCCACTATCATCTCCTTTGCCTTACCAGTGTTGAGGGCAAGGTTGTTTTCCTCACATCATGATACCAGACCGGCCACCTCTCCCCTGTAAGCTGCTTTGTCCCCTCCAGTGATGTGACCGATCACTGACCAGTCATCTGCAAACTTCAGGACGATGTTGTCTTTGTGGGAAGTGACACAGTCGTGGGTGAACAGGGTGTAGAGGACGGGGCTGAGAACACAACCCTGCGGGACGCCAGTCTTTGTGGTGATGCAGGCTGAAGTCCTGTTGCTGATCCTGACAGGCTGAGGTCTGCCAGTCAAAAAGTCCAGGACCCAGTCACAAAGTGTTGGGTGCAGGCCAAGTGTGGTCAGTTTATGGGTGAGTTTGAGGAATGACCGTGTTGAAGGCAGAGCTGTAGTCAACAAAGAGAACCCTGACATAGGAGTCTTTGTTTTCCGGGTGGGAGAGGGAGTAGTGAAGGGCAGCAGCGATGGCATCTGATGTGGATCTGTTGGCCCGGTAGGCATACTGCAGGGGATCCAGAGTGTCTGGGATGTTGCTCTGGATGTAGGCCAGCACCACTCTCTCAAAACACTTTGCAATGATAGGAGTGAGTGCAACTGGTCTGTAGTCATTTAGGCATGTGACATTTTCTAAATTGTAGTCATTTAGGTCTGTAGTCATTTAGGCTTGAGCAGATATTTGAGCATTTTTGTATTTTTATGGGTGTTTACATGTGGCACTCTTTTGAAAAACCCAGTAGAGGTTCTTATTATATTGTTTTTAAATTTACAATAACTTTGGTTCTATGTGACATAGGAACACCAAACAAAGCTCAGCATGACAAGTGACACCTCAACCTTCATTATAAACTGGGGGAACTTCCTTCATGTTTCTGCATGATAGCAATTTTCCATTTGTTGTTCTAAAGTTTAAGCAAGTGCAAGAGTTCCTTTGAAATGTCAACAATAATACAAACTCTACTTCGAGCTGTTCTAGAGGGTATTCAGCATACAGTCAATGCATAGTGACATCTTAGCCGGTCATGTGTTTACACAGTACTAATCAGTTGTTAATCTTCAATAAGAATTGTCCAAAATTCCTGTTCAATGTAAGATCAGCCTAACACAAGGAAGATACACTTGGTGTCACAAAAGTGTTGAAGTGCTTGGCTGCTAAACTAGACAACTAGAAGTTAAATACCAATGATATGCCCTCAAATGTGCAGGCCATCATTAGACAGCTAGTATCATTCTTCATTCGAGAAGATGTATAAGAGATAAGAGAGAGGACTGGTTAGTCACCAAGGTGTTCCTTGAAGAGGTGGGTCTTCAGAAGACGGAAGGAGGTGGAAGGAGGTTTTCACTCAAAATCTCATGATACATGGCCCCATTCATTCTCTCCTTTACACGGATCAGTCGTCCTGGTCCCTTTGCAGAAAAACAGCCCCAAAGCATGTTTCCACCCCCATGCTTCACAGTAGGTATGGTGTTCTTTGGATGCAACTCAGCATTCTTTCTCCTCCAAACACGA
>JBBMFX010051329.1:0-11195 GCA_037832545.1 Rhabdalestes septentrionalis
ATGGGTACAAACGTGCAGACACTCACACACACAAACAAATCCCAAGGAACAGATGAACAGGCACATTCTAGGATTTCCTTTCAGTTCTGGGGACATTATGCAAGTTTGCAGTCCTGCAAACCTCTGAATCATTTCACTAATCCACATTAGCTTCACTTAAAAGTCTCCAGGGAGGGGAGAGGAGATTTCAGTGTCAGGGGCCAAGAAGGATGATGCTGAGCAAGAGAAAGATTGAGTTGGGGAGGGGGAATGAGAAAGAGGGGGAAAAAAGCGTGTGATATATCTAATGGGTCCTTGCCTGGAATGGAAAGGTGTATTATTTCTGTGTGACTAATCACAAACTGGCCTACACTCTCCATTACTGTACTAACAGATGGAGTCCAGATGTGTGAAGGCTTTCTGTTTGTTATCACATGACCTGTGAGGAAAGCAATGCACCACAAAATAAAGAGTGGGAGAGAAAGAGAGAAATGCTCTGGTCTGTCTGAGAGAATAAATACACACCACTGTTGGCAAGAAGCAGAATGGATGATATTACTAACAATCTGCTACACTGCGATGCCAGTGGGCACAAGAAGCACAGCACTGGGCAGAATGACACTGGGAGGAGGCGTCATACATAACACCCACTCTCTCGATACAGAGGCATAATGCTAAAAACCAAGGAAATGTTAGAATATGAATATGACCACAGTTTAGTATATGACAGAATATCAATACATATTTTTTTAGGTTCAATATAATAATGTTATGTACGCCCCTGTAGGAGAGCAAAGACTTGAGCTAATCCAAAAGTTAACAGTTAACGCATAGCAAATATGTTTCGATATTGTACTGAAAAGTTAAATCATAAAAAGAACATATCTAGAGAAAGCCTCATATACAGGATTTCCATAATATTAAAGCATTTTTGCATGCAGAGAAGCATTTATGCATTCAAGACATTTTTTGAGAGTACATGCTTCCATACACCAATCAGCCATAATCCTGAAACCACTTGCCTAATTGTATGAGGCCCCCCTCCTCATGACGCCAATTCAGCTCTGACTCATTGAGGCATGGATTTCACAAGACCTCGCAGGTTGGGGTAGAGGTCATGGGTTCGAAATCTACCTTCAGCAAACCACCACTGGCTCCCTGAGCAAGACCCTTAACACCAAGCTGCTCCAGGGAGACTGTCCCCTGCAGGGAATGGGAGTTACTTTGGAGAAAACCATCTGCTAAATACTGTAAACTTAAATCTGTATGTTGTGATGTGGGGCCATAATTGATTGGACTAGCTTGTCCAGCGCATCTAAAGGTTTTGGAGGCCATCTACAGATTTTGGAGGCCATCTAAAGATTTTGGAGGCCATCTAAAGATTTGAACTCCTTGAACTCTTGTTATGTTCCACAAACATTTCCTGACCAATTTTTGTAAATAAAAGTAACATCCCCAAAATTACATCCCCAAGAATATCAAACCACAAGGTTTATCAGTGGAGCGTTGCCCAAAACTTCATATGGTCTTTGATGTGTGTTCAACCAGTGGCCCCCAACGTTTTTTTCACTGCAGATCAGTAAATGCCTGACAATTTTACCGTGGTCCAGGGTTGTGATTGTTGATACATAGATCAGTGGTCCCCAACCTTTTTTCACGAACCGGTTTAATGTCAGAAACTATTTTCACGACTAAGGATATCCTGTCATTTTTTTTCCAAAATAAAACATCGTTTAGACTCTGATAGTAAATAAAACGGAAATACTGTACTTTTTTTCCTGTGCTGCCTGCGGACCAGTACCACATGACCCGTGGACTTCTTTCATTGCTCCATGATTTTGTTTTGATGATCACACGCCCATTTGCTGCCGGACAGGGGTTATCAAAGGCAATTTGACAAGTCTGTGGGTATGCGACCCCACATGAAGCAAGCTTCAATACACTGTCTGTGTTTATACCTTTCATCATATCAAACTGTTTCAGCAGTTTGTGCTACAGGAGCTCTTCTGTGGGAACAGACCAGACAGGCTAGTATTCACGTCTTACTTGCATTACTGAGTCTTGGAATTATTAGTGGTCTTCCTTGGTCAATTGCTGGTAGGTACTAACTACTGCAATTTGGGCAAACTCCACAAGACCTGCCAGATCTGTCATGTTGTTACAGTGAAAGACGTTTTGAGGTTGCTAGAGCACATGATAGTGAGATGTGCAACTAGGTTGCAATGAGAGTAAACAGAAATAATACAAAATGCTGATGTAAAACACATTGCACCTCTCTCTGGCTAGTATTTATTATTTCATCTGTGCCTTATTTATCTGGATTGGATAAAAATGCTTGACATCTACACAAGCACTCAAAAGTTTGGACACACCTCATTCAACTTTTTCCTTAGTTTCAACTATTACCTATAGCACTGATAAAAACTTGGCATTTGTTCAGTCAGATTCAGGAGGAATTGGCCTGGAATGTCGATTAATTTAAAACCTGGAATGTCGAATTAACAAAGTGTGCATTGTCAAGAGTTCATTAGTTCCATTTCTTGCCTATTTAATGTGTTTGGAATCAGTTGTGATGGTCAGGTTGGTACAAAGTTAGTGATTCTGTTCCACTACGGTTCTACTCCACATTATGGCACTTAACTAATTTAAAAGAAAAAGAATCATTACCTCATTACAAAACATATTTTGGTTTGTTTAACTCTTTTTCTGTTTATTGCATGATTAAAGGTGTTCTTTCATCATTTTGTTTGTTTTAATCAATTTTAATCTACATTGTAAAAAACTAAGAAAAAACATTGAATGAAAAGCCGAGTGTAAACTTTTGACAGGTAGTGCTTAAGCTAGTTATTGATGCAGTTGGGACAAAGATAGGTTTACGTTTTTTCAGATATGGTTACTATTTTCATATCCGCCAAACAGGGACTGAAAAAAGTTAGTTGTTCCCCACAGGACAAATTTCACCAGAGAGTGCAGAGACCCCACAAGTCAATTAATCAGTTTCAGGCCTCACTACATTTGGTGACACGAAAGACTCTTGCAAGCCTGAGAAGCTGTGCAGATTGAATCTGGGCTACAAAATGCTATTGTTCTCTCCAGTGCTTCTGCTGCTGCTTTGTCAGTGGGAGCAATCGTTCTATGGGTATTCACCGAGGGAAAATAGAAAACCTGCTTCAATTTTGGCCCCAAAATAACAGGAATGCAGATCCATCAACCTCCAGCCTTCGTGCCTGGCAGCTTAAGTGACATTCTGCTCATGTTGGAGTTCTTAAGGGACCATCATGCTAAAGCACATACTACAACAGGAGCTAATCCATTTGAGTTGCTGAAGAATAAGTAGGTGTATCAAAACTAAACCCTCTTCTCTCTCAAACAAAACTAAACCACATGAGCTACTGAAAGAGGTACAAGATGAGGTGCAAGGTCTAAAGAGACTGAAAGATGTGCGGAAGTCCCCATGTTCCAGGTGAATGACATAGTCATGAGCATGTTCATTAGGGATCATCCAGATTCAAAGAACCTCTGATAGTCACGAAGGTAAGAAAGTACTTACCTACGCAATAACTGTCATAGGTGGAATGCATCAAACCTGGCAGGCTTCTGAAAGGAGGATATAGCCTGAAGGTCTAAAGTGTGCTTGACAGGCTTACTGTGCCCGAGAAAGTGCTTCATAATGCAGATGAACTGGTCCCAAAATTGAACCTGAGAGACAGAAACCACTGTAAGATATAGAGAAAAGAAACAGGATTTATGGAGTAACAATATGGTCTTAACTGAAACTAGAAAGGCTCTGAAACTGCTTTGTGAAAAAACTAAAATGTCAAATTTTTTGAGGATGAAGGAAATAACAGAAACTTATGCAACATCATTAACCAAAGTGAATGTGTAATATCACATTTCAGTTCAAAATATAATGGTTTCTAAGTTACGAATGATGTCATTTCATCATTTAATTACAGTGAGAAACAGAATGGGGGGGTACAGGCACTTAATGTATCCCAAATATGTTTCTGGCCTGAAAAACGTGTAACTGAAGACTGTCCACAGTGCGTTGAACTGTAAACTATGTTTTACCAAATTGTTAACGTGAAGATTTTCTCCCAGTGTTTCAAAGGTACAAATGGCAATTACAGTAACTAAGAATTATATCACCTAAACACACAGCTGTCTCTCTACTGGCCATTTATATCTGAAAATGTTGCATCATTTTTTGTACTCAAGATTCTGAAGTACATCTTAGCTTTCAGAGACAATGGACTAACAGCATATAGAAGATAACACCCATAAAACAGATATTCTTTAAACCAGACAACATTTTTAAGTGGAACAGAGTGTTTGTGGCATCCCACACCATGGAGCTGTAAGCTCATTAGCACATAGCAATGTACAGGTGACTGCAGATACTCTTACACTAATTCAAGCTGATGTATTGGAAGCATGGGGAGCTATAAACCAGCGAGAGCCAGGAGGCATCATGCACATCCTGCTGGATAAGACTGCACAGCTTTACACACTCACACACTGCTCTAATCTACAGTGCGATGTGTCACTCAATACAAGCATGATCAGAACAATGCCGATGAACAGGACCGAACTCTTTTAGAATGGTCCAACAATTCTGGATTTTTGCAACTGATGTCACACCTCTATGTGTTTACAGCTCTTCATTAACCAGACATTAACCATACACTCTTTAGGCAGCACACTGATTTCCACAGCTGTCTGAAAGTGTTTTCTTTAAAGACCAAGCTCAGGTAAAAGGTTTGTCATTTTGGAAGAAAGTGACTGATGTTTGAAACAAACACTGTTAAAGTTGCAACAACTTTCCATGTCAACATGGCCTGTGTATTCAAATGCATTTGCACATTCACATCTTTTCATCTACAGCGGCTTTGCTCCACACATCTATGGTGAATTCATAATAAAACTTTCAGCACAGACTTTTTAAACGTGTAATGTTTAGCCCTTGATTTGGTGTTCTGGGTTGTCTGTGATTTTATTGACATTTTCCTGAGCCATGTGCTGTTTTTGCTTTGTTCTTGCCTTGCCTCAGTCCTGCCTCCTCCTCGGTGTATGCCAGTGTTCCTTGCCAGGTGTTTGTGTAAATACTCTTATGTTTACAGGTTTTCATTCAAGTCACTGTTTTTATTCATGTCCTGTTGCGCGGCAGGCCTCAGTACAGTCTTGTGTCCTTATTCAGCCTTGTGTGCAGTCCTCTGTCCCGGGGCCTCCCCTCTTCTCTGATTCCTTAGGCAGGTTTTCTTTGCGCCTCAGGAGTGATCTTGAAGGGTTGGTATCTGTAAGGTTTTGCCACATCCATGTGCTTTGTCTGTGACCTTGTTTATATTTGTTTTCATTATAATGTTTTGTTTTCATCTAGCTCGAACTTAGTCCTGCCTCCTCCTCCTCAGTGTTTGCACCTGTGTGTTATCTCTGACTCTGCACATGCACACTTGTGTTTTAGTTGGCCAGCTGCTTGGTCAGTTGCTCCGTTTGTGTCAGTTTCTACCACTGCAACCTTGCAGCTCGGATCTATAAACATATTTGTATTGGTTTTATTAATTAAAGTAATTTTGCTCTCACACTTTCATCAATCCTTCAACCCTCATTATTAAGATAAGGCACAATTTAGGGCAGAGAGTCACAACAGAGGTCATTTACACATATCAGTTTCAAAAGCACCAAAACCATTATTCTATATACATTTGTTTGTTATTATGCATTTTACTGTGCTGAGAGGGACCAGCCATCTGACCCTAGTGACTATGAGCTGAATTGTCATTTCACTCATGTAGGCTTCTTATATATAAATCCATGTAAATTGTTTTACATGATGCAAGGTCCTGCTCACCTGTCAGGTGACAGAAATGTCATCACTTCACTTTGCTTTTTACAGGAGTAAATCCCACCATTGCAGCTGCAAGATCTTACAGCAGGTTTCTCGTCAATAAATTAAAACAGATGAATTGTAACAGAAGAGGTTTAGTAAGAAAATGTACTAATAATCAAAGTTAAGAATGATTTCAATTATATAAGTAAAATATAGATGTAATTTTGGACTATGTGTGTTGATCCATTTGTTTTGTCATTTTTACTCCATGTAAACACAATAAAATCACACAATTGGAAACAGATATGGAAACAAATGTCTGACAGGGACAATATTAGAGGCATATTTTGCAGGTTTCAGGGATCAACAGTTATATGCTACAGCACCCTTCATAACTGGGTGCCAACAGGACCCTGGAGATGACTGCATTCCATTTCCTCACTGTTTTAGTGGTTCTACCAGTTTTGGAAGTACAGGTCTGTGGGTGGAGAGGCATGACGCTGTGGCCCTAAGAAGGCCTGTTTCACACTAGCATCTTACAAATTAATGTCCTATTATCTGGTGTTGCATTCTGCATACTGATAAAACATTGTAGCAGAGAAGGATTCATGAAATCTGGGAGAATAAACCTGGCATTGAACCCATAAAGACTGTTTATACTAACCACAGGAGGAATATACTCTGTTGTATATTCCAGCTGTATAAGGCAAAAAAGTGGATTCCCCAAACAAATATGTGAATACTCTTTGGGCACATAATTAGGCCACAGACTAAGTGTAAACCTGTACTTTGTTTTATGTCCTCACACTTACCTTTGTTCTATGAAAATGGTCCAGTGCAACCTCAGAGTCTGGACTTCCAGCTCTCAGCCATGTCCTCGTAAAAAGCTCATGTGTTCTGCTCATGCAACTGTAATTTACCTTTGCTATGACTCGCTGCTGAATGTAGAGTCTCGTTCAAATGGCAGTCCAGAATGAAACTTAAGAGCATTTTAGACTAAAACCTCAGGGATGTGAAAAATATAAAGCTCAGCTGGTATTTTTGGATGTCAAGATCCTTTGGAATGCGGCAGTGATACATTTGCCACCAGGAACATCAAAATGTTCAATCATTTATCTTCAGTGTTAAAGAGAACAGCTTCTTCTCCTTAAAACTTTGGTATCAGCAGTAAGGCATGTGTCAATGTGTGTTCTCACTGACTCTCATGGCTTTACAATCATGACTGTTTACGTCCAACTGTTTTGCAAATGTGGCAAAACAAAAAAGCCTATTCTTAAAATCTACAGTCTAAATATGCCCAGAAATAGGCTCCCAAAACACTTTAATTTCATTTTTAACTCAGCTTAGTACATTACCCTTAAAAAAATTATATTTAAAAGGTAAACAAGGGAAATTGTTCAAATGTAGGAATGTTGGACTGCATCTGCAGCAAGGACAAATGAATAATGCTCTCGGATTGGCTCCTTTCAAACCCTGCCTGCCTCCGAGTACAGTATTCGATTTCTTTGAGTTCTCTCCACATAACAAAAAATTGTATACCCTTATATTTTATTTGGAAATGTAGCTGAATTTACATAAATATGTCATTAAAATTAGTAAATGATAATTTTCTTAATCATTCAGCAGTAAAATGCATGACAAATTATATATTGGCATTAAAATAATAGTTTCCACGAACAATTATTAGTCCGATTCTAAGAAAAAATCTGCAAAAGGCTGAGGCCACTATTTCTATATCTGCCCTGTATAGTATGCATATATTCAGACATCATATTTAAAAAGATAATGTCAGCCCTGAATGAAGGCGTTTACGGAGACACATTCAGAACGAGCACAGAATGTGGCAGCGTGTTCAGTATTTGGTCTATTACCGTGAGTTTATTCTTTGAGTCATCAGTTTGTATTTACATGCATAAGGAGCTGTCTCTGCAGGACAACTCACAAAGTCACACAAAAACGACCCTCCAGAGGTGCTGCCATCAGTCAGCACAGACAAATGTAGCACCACACTAACATGCGTCAGTCCAGATTGCTCCACTGCCAGTAAAGCCTGGCAGAAAAACTGGAGGGAGGGGGGAAAAGAGGGAGGGACAGAGGGAGGAGAGGATGAGAGAAAGAGATTAAGCACAGCATGCCTGATGAGCCGGGACACACAGAGAAAAACTCAGAAAAAAGACAAAGAAGAAAGAGGAAAAATTAGTATGCAAGGAAAGTAGATTGAGCAAAAAATACAGAGGGCAAACAAGTGACCGGGACAGCTGTAAAGATGGGTGTGTAAAAATGCAACAGAGCATTTCAAGGGCTCTGTTAGTGACGCAAAGCAAGAGAGAGAAAGAAAATGTGAGATGTCCTTTCCCTCTCTCAAAGCATCTCTGTTAAACTAACCACAGTCTATGTAAAGAGGCAAATGCAGATTGTTTGTGCAGGCTGGCCACAATGCCTACAATCACCATGCATTGACTCAAACGGAGCAAGTCCTTGCTCTTAGAAAATTCAGAATTTCAGAATAGACAGCTAATGGCCGAGCTGAGACATGGAATGAATGTTTCAGCACAGGACTTGCATCTCATTTTCACTACTAGTGAAATTCTGTTGCTTGATGTTCCTCTGAGGTTCATAGACAAAGAGGTAGCTATATGGGACCAGAGAATGGTTCTTTGTCATGCAGAAGAAAAAAACATTTAACAATACAAGACTTGCATTCATTACATTACATTACCATAATTTGGCAGATGCTTTTATCCAAAGCAACTAACAATAACTCGAGTTTCAGGACAGTGTGAGAACCAGAGGAGAGTGCTAAGTGCTAAAATCTTTATGTAAGTGTAGTGCAAGAAGATTAGGAGAGGAGGTGCTTCTCTCCGAACAGATGAGTCTTCAGGAGGTTATTGAAGAAGACAGAGAGAGACACGGCTGTTCTTGTTGGCTCAGATGGCTCATTCCACCAGCAGGGAACCACAAAAGAGAAGAGTCCAGACTTATGTGTAGGGATGCTAGAGCCAGACAGTGTTCCTTGGAGGGGCATATTTCACTACAGTAAACCCTTACCGTTCGATCAACTATATTGTCAGTCGTTTGACCTGTTATTATGGCAGAGGAACAGAAAAGTGCACAAAGCAAAAGTATTCATCCAAATGAAGGGAAGCATTTTAATGATTACATCAATATTCACCACTCAGTACTATTAGATAAATCTGCCTTACAGCTCTATTATGCTGGTATACTGTTGAGGACAGAAGTTTATCTGTTCAAACAACCCTCATCAGTGGTTTGTTTTGGACCACAGAGTTACATTTTGCTGGATATTTCTAGCTGCTAGAATGGGCAAAATAAGTATAACCGATATGTCAAATATATATCATGATAGTCCATCTGCTTGAATTTTTGTAATATTATTCCACTAGTGAACATGCTGACAACAGTAGATATTAAGCACATCATTACACACTGTGTGTTATTACTAAATGTGGCTGGGTGGCCTAGTAGTTAGGTAGTTGCAGTCAGAGGGTTGTGGGTTCGAATCCCAACACTGCTTGTGTTATTTCGGAGGTTTCCTTGAGCAAGGTACGGTCTTCTTCGCAAAGAAAGAATTTCAAACTCTGTGCTGTGGTGTGTTGACGCATGACCAAAAGGGCCACTTTACTCAGTGCCCTGAAGGAGTTTATAGAGCTACTTCACCCAATATGTGCTGTTTCGCTAGTCATGAATTAGAGTGATTAGTAGCTGGTAAATACTAGTGATCGACCGATATTGATTTTTTTATTATCGATACCGATACCAATTATTTGCATGTTTATGTGCCCGATAACCGATATTCAGAAACGTTAGTTATGTACTATTATACTTCTGTTTTTGACACAATTATTACGACACCACTGAACTGAAAAAACTGTTTTATTTATAATAATGGAATTGAAACCAAGATGTTGAGCTAGGGAACGCACTCACAAAGATAGTCGGCTAGGAACCAATAAAAAGTTTAAATTAACACAAAATTTGTAAATAAAGATAAAGTTCTACACATGAAGAGAATGATATATATATGAAAAGGCTACAAAACAATGCATGTTCAGAAATCCCAATTAAAATTGTTGGGTCAATTGTGAGAAAACTGAAGAATCAAACCATCCAACCACACAGGAACTGCTTAGATAAAGCTGTCCATCAGTGCAAGAAAGGCACTTGATATGGAAACCACGGAAAGGTAAACAATCTCTTCCGGATTTCAATCTAATCAAGAATCTGTGACACTGTTTCCAATTTGTGGTCCACAAGTGTCATCCAACCAACCTGAACAGACTGGAACACATCTACATCAACTACTGTTAAGAGGAATAACATTCTCTGTAAACTTGAAAAATTACATGGTTTTACTCCAATCAATCAATCAATCAATCAAAGCCATAATGCAACATATGGAAGCTCTGGAGTCAGAGTCAGACTGAACACTGAGGCTCCATACATACCCTTAAAGGAAACAGTTTGTTGCCAGTAAATGAAGTCAGAAAGCTGCACTCCCCATTTTGGCTCCAATGTTTGTCTGAAATGAATCTCAATTGCCTACTTCTACTGACTGCCGTGTGTCTGTTTCCTGCTCTGCAGATTTAACAGCATAGACAACAACTTTCACTTAATCAGATTTAGAACCGTACCTCACACACAAACACTCCTGAAACACTCATGAACTGAATTGATGCATTCTGCTACAAATGCACATAAACACAAATGGTTCCATGATACATAACGTCACAAATGATTACACCACTCCTCCATAATTAAAGCTATAAAATGAAAGTTTCTTTATAAATAAAGTGAAAGTTCCAGTGAAGGTTCCTTTGTTATATACTGTACAATAATAATTGCAATCATATTTTCAAAATACTGTCTCCGAAATTTGACGAGAATGTACTAGATTTTACAATAACCTAGCTCTGCTAATTGTTCCAGACACATCTATAAATAAACAGCTCCAGAAAAAAATCCACGACCACCGCAAAAATGTTCCGTGTCTCAGGTTTTATAGGTGCAAGTATTAAACTGAACCTATTTGTTTTAGCTTTTAAGAACTGCTGACAATATTTATCCTAATTTCCGCAGAAAAATATTGTTCTTTTTAGCATAGTTTTAAAGGAAATGACAAAACATCAAAATAAGAGAGGTGGAATTTACAGAAATAAGTTTTTAAAAAGCGAAAACTAGCTTTGACATACTTCTAGTAGTGTTTGTCATCCAACTCGTCATATTGCGAGAAGAGAGTGTTGATTACAGCAGTGCTTTTATAAGAATCAGAATCAGAATCAGAATCGTTTCATTTGGCCAAGTATATGTGTGTGCATATACAGGGAATTTGGTTCCGGTCAATGGTGTCTCTCAAGCACAACCATAAAAA
>JBBMFX010051350.1:0-11195 GCA_037832545.1 Rhabdalestes septentrionalis
TACATTGTTATATATTAAAGATACTTGTATGGTGATCATTTTACTCATTCAGTTATCATTCTTGTCTCTCTCTCTCTCTCTCTCTCTCTCCTCACTCCTCTGCCACCTTTGATCACCATCAGGGTGTAAAGAGAGAGTGAGTACACTGGTCCATGGCACTTAGTTCTCAGCTTTGTAGGGTTTTTTGGGAATGGAACAGTAGATATGCATATCTACAGGGACCGCAAGGATGGTGTACCTGTTGGTTGTGTACAACCAATTGTGGTGGGCCGGTCTGAGCAAAAATGCCAGGGCCCTTTTTTTGTCCCAGTCCAGTCCTTTCCAGGGGACATACATTTTGTACAGAGAATGAGTGGTTTTCTAATACATCAAGTCATTAAAATCCCCCATGTCCCCATGCTTTGAGCACATTCAGTTATAACTATTTATTTTCCTTTATATAGTGCTGTGAATTCTGATCTATTCCAAGCACCCTAAGTGGTGGGGTTGCAGTGCAGTGTATTTTGAACTCTTGTGTGTGTGTACACTATGAACAGAGTTTGTAATCTTCACATGTGATGTTGAATCGTATGTTTGCCTATGCCCATCTATGACCCAACTGTTTTACCTAGTAATTTCATGACTGTGTAAGAATCCTTTTCTACTGATTTATTGACAACCGAAGTGACACTTTCTAAACAATGTAAATAAAGACTATTATTGGATTGTTCCTAAAACTTGTGCATGAGTAGCTTTTGTCTGGGGCAGAGTTCCCCTTACTCTCTTCCTGGTATTAGTATATTTTATGGGGTGGCGTAGTCCGTAGCCAGTGCCAGGGGTTACAAAAAGAAAACCCACACCAAGCTTCTATAACCGCTGCACACACCCCCCTAATGGGAACTGCTGCATGGAGCCATACACACCCGCCAGCACACACATTGAGACACAGACAGCAGCCCCCCAAAATCAAATAATACTCCTCACACGGGTCTCCCCTTCACACCCCAACCCGTGGAGCGAGACAGTCCAAAAATAACTCAAAATACACATAACATGTTCCAAAAAAACAAAACTAAAATAAACACTTTAAAACACAGGAAAACAGTGGCTAATCAAATGAATTAAGCTGATCCTCCTCCACTCCTGGAATCAGAAGCACAGATATAACAATGTCTTTCCATATTCAGTATTACAATAAACTTTTAAACCTTTCTCACACCTCCACTCCTGGAACTGTTCCCATTAACTGCCTACTAATGCTCCATGAACACTCTGCTTTATCTTAATATAGCAAAACAAATAAACCAAGATGAGGTCTCTGAGAGGTCACAACTTTAATAAAGAAAACAGGTAAACTTACAGAGGAAGGAACAGGTAGGTAAGCAAATCACTGTCGACGCTCAATCCAGCTTAAAAACAGAGTTTTGCTGCTACATGCACTCTCACTTTAGCTCCCACCAACTCGTGGCTCTTAAGTAGTAGAATACCACCTATAGAAATCAATGCAGGAATGAGGCCTAAACAACCTGCCAGGCTCCTGTTCCGGAACCAAAGGGGGTTACGCTTTGAAATTTGGTCCATACAAGCATGGGAACATGGGGAATACATGTCCCAAAGCTCATGGGTGTAGCTGCTTCCCCTGGTTTTTAATGACTTCTTATGTACTAGAAAACTGCTCATCCTCAGTAGGCCCAAAAGTGCATAAGTACAAGTCTGATACATGTCCAGAAGATGAGGGGCCTAGGTCTTTGGGGAGGCGAGTTATGGGCTTGACCCCCACACTTGACCTTTGTATTGAAATAGAAGTTCTAAGGGACGAAAGACGCCAGCGACCCGAAAATCGGGATATAGGGCTCTACAAGTTTCTACCAGTTGAGTTCCGCGTCAGTATGGCACCCCCTGGTGGTCGAATTTATGTCTCACTAACTGGGGAGGCGACTCGGGATCACGAGTTTCGAACCGATCGCACTCTCTTAGCTCACGTGGTGACCCTTCGAACATGCAAGAAATCGCACATTCTAGGGGATGCTATGGGCCAACCATAGCAGTTACCAATCCAAAAATCAGGGTATTGCCTCAGCCACCTGGTTAGTTTCATTGCTCTCAGACCTTCAGTTCAAAAACTCAATTTTCATTCCCAGAAGAAATTATCCTCAGAGGGAATAAGAGTGCCATAAGGCCTGTATCGGATCTTGGGATCCTATGACAATGTGCTACGAACACGCATTTTGGATATGTTGTTTGGGATTTTAATGACTTGTGATGTCTTAGAAAACCACTCATTTTCTGTGAGCCCAAAAATTCACTATTTCACCAGGCTGCTCTTCAGGAACCTAAGCGAGCAAAGATTTGAAAATGTTCTCACATAAGCATGGGAACATGAGGAATACATGTCCCTAAGCTCATGGGTGTAGCTCCTTCCCCTGCTTTTTAATGTACTAGAATACTTCCCATTAAACTCAATGGCAAAACGAGGCCTAAGCAACTGACCAGGCTACTGTCCAGGAACCAAAGGTGGCAAAGCTTTGAAATTCCATCCATAAAAGCATGGGGACATGGGGAATACATGTTCCAAACCTCATGGGTGTAGCTGCTTCCCCTGGATTTTGATGACTTGTGATGAATTAGAAAACCACTCATTTTCTGTGCGCCCAAAAATGCACTATTTCACCAGGTTGCTCTTCAGGAACCAGAGGGAGCAAAGATTTGAAATTGTTCCCACATAAGCATGGGAACATGAGGAATACATCACCCAATGCTCATGGGTGTAGCTCCTTCCCCTGCTTTTTAATGTACTAGAATACATCCCATTAAACTCAATGGCAAAACCAGGCCTAAGCAACTGGCCAGGCTCTTGTTTAGGAACCAAAACTGCTAGAGCTTTGAAATTCCATCCATACAAGCATGGGGACATGGGGAATACATGTTCCAAAGCTCATAGGTGTAGCTGCTTCCCCTGGATTTTAATGATGTGATGTATCAGAAAACCGCTCATTCTCTGTAGGCCCAAAACTGCACTAATTCACCAGGCTGCTGTTCAGGAACCAAAGGGGGCAAAGCTTTGAAATTGTACCCACATAAGCATGGGATAGTGAGGAATAAAATTCCCTATGCTCAGGGGTGTAGCTCCCTCCCCTCCTTTTTAATGTACTAGAATACTGCCCATTAAACTCAGTGGCAAAACAAGGCCTTAGAAACTGGCCAGGCTATTGTTTAGGAACCAAAGGTGCTAGAGCTTTGAAATTCCATCCATAAAAGCATGGGGACATGGGGAATACATGTCCCAAACCTCATGGGTGTAGCTGCTTCCCCTGGATTTTAATGACTTGTGATGTATCAGAAAACCACTCATTCTCTGTAGGCCCAAAAATTTCACCAGGCTGTTGTTCAGGAACAAAAGGTGTTACAGCTTTGAATTTGTATCCCGTTAAGCATGGGAACGTGGGGACTATATGTTCTGAAGCTCATGGGTGTAGCTCCTTCCCCTGTTTTTTATTGTAGTAGAATACCACCTATAGAAATCAATGCAGGAATGAAGTGTGCCGGAACCAAAGGAGTTTAGGCTTTGAAATGTGGTCCATACAAGCATGGGAACATGGGGAATACATGTCCCAAAGCACATGGATGTAGCTGCTACCCCTGGTTCTTATGTATTAGAAAACTGCTCATCCTCAGTAGGCCCAAAATCACACTTTTTCACCAGGCTCCAGAAAAGGAACAAAACAGGCTGGAGACTTGAAAATTTGTCCAATGACGTGATGTATTAGAAAACCGCTCATTGTCTGTATGCCCAACATTGCACTATTTCACCAGGCTGCCAGGAACCAAAGGGGGCAAAATTTGAAATTTTACCCACATGAGGAATATATGTCCCTAAGCTCATGGGTGTAGCTCCTTCCCCTGCTTTTTAATATACTAGAATACTGCCCCTTAAACTCAATGGCAAAACAAGGCCAAAGAACCTGGCCAGGCTCTTGTTTAGGAACTAAATGCTAGAACTTTGAAATTCCAACCATACAAGCATGGGAACATGGAGAATGTATGTCCCAAAGCTCATGGGTGTAGCAGCTTACTCCGATTTTAACCACTTCTTATGTTGTAGAAAACCGCTAATCCTCAGTAGGCCCAAAAATGCCTTTTTTCACCAGGCTCCAGAAAAGGAACAAAAGAGGATGGACACTTGGAAATTTGTCCAGATATGCATGAGACCATGTCAGATACATGTGCTGAAGATGAGGGGCCTGGGTCTTTGGGGGAGGCCAGTTATGGGCTTTATCTCTCTGGATGTTTTTCCTTAAAAAGCCAGAATTATAAGAATTTCTTTTTTATTAGCTATGGGTCCGGGCCTTCAAAATGGAGGGCCTCTATACGAACAATTACACTAATGCTGGGATTCAGGGTGTCCGGGACACCTTTCTCTTTCCAGATTCCTCTCGTCAAGATCAAGTTCTCTTACAACCCTTAGAAGTTTTTCTTTCAGTTCGATGACAAAATATACCTACAAACCCATGGCACAGCCATGTTTCGCTCCAGCCTATGCTTACATTTACATGAGTCATTGGGAACGGGGAGCTCTCAGGAAACACCCACTTCAACCACTATTTTTTTTATATGTTTTTGGATGACATTGTTGGGGCCTGGTCACACTCACAGGAACAATTTACCGAATTCATCCAGATCCTTAATACACACCATCCCACAACTAAACTCAAACCCAGTATCAGCTCAATTGATTAATTTTCTAGACACAACAGTATTCTTTACTTTTAGGTCTGTTTCTCACAAATCACTTAGTACAAAGGTCTACTTTAAACCTACAGACACACACACACTTTTGCACAAACAGAGCTATCATCCTAAACATCCATTTAAAGGTATTGTGAAGTCTCAGATCCTCCGATTCCATAGAATTTGCACTTTTACTTCAGATTTCAATCATTCTGTTACCACTCTTTTTCAGGCTTTAAGAACTAGAGGTTACTCTATACGATTCTTGCGGAAAGTAAAAAACAAAACCCTATCTAAACTCCAACCAGAGGAAAAAGCTATCCATCTCTACACAACCATCACCATTATTTATTCCTTTCATTATGAAGTTTTCTACTACAACTCAGCCCCTCCACCACACGTTCAAACGTTTCGTTAACCTTCAAAGGGACCGTACAATCTTCTCACGATACAAGGTTATATCAGCTTTCTGTAAAAATAAAAACCTCAAAGACATTCTCATCACTTCCAAATTTTCCCGTAACCCACAAAACAAGATTCACCCTCAAATTATAGGCCTCAATATTTTATTTACAATCCTCGTTCACAACTATCAGCACCGGTTAATCCTCTTCCTTTAAGTACCACCAACATCGTATATATTATCACCTGCCATTCTTATCAGTACCATAATATTGGCGAAACTAGCAAATCTACCAAAGCCCGACTTCAGCAACATGTTTATAATATTTCCACAAAAATATTCTCCACCCACTTAGTCTCCCATTTTCAAAATCATGAACTATCTGCCCTCGGTATCTTTGGCCTTCAGAGTAACCTGCTTTGGTCTCAGGCTCAAAGAAAATGAACGAAGCGACTTTGGATAGACTAATTGGGTACATTATTTCCCATTGGACTCAACAATAACTGATATTAATACAATAATGGATCACTATAAATCATTTAGAGGGGAGATTTCTATGTAACGGTTTGAATTGAAATTGGTTTCTCCTTCTTCCTTTTCTTCTTTTCCTTTTTTTCCTTTTCCTATGATTTAATCTTTTAATAAAAAAAGTTTCTCAATTCCCTTTTTTTGCTACATTCTTTAATTCTAACAATACAATTTTTTGGCTAAAAAGTATAAGGTATATATAATCCAAACCCTATATAATTCCTTTTTTTCACCCCTTCCTTTCACTTTGACAGTAAACCGATTAAGGTACAGCGGAGAAGACCAAGTTCGGGCGAACCCGCCAATGGCCTGTTAGGCCCGTAATGAGGGTGACCTCCTAGAAGAATCCCCCAGAAGACGGATGTGTTCCTCTTGTTCTTCACTTTTCTCTTCACCTAGCCCTTATCCTAACCCCTCACCCTAAACCCTAACCCTGACCATAACCTCTTAACCTATCCCCCACCCTAACCATAATCCCTAAATCCTATCCCTCATCCTAACCCCTTACCCTAACCATAACCCATTAACCCTAATCCCTTACCCTAATCCCTTATCCTAACCAGAATCCCTAAATCATAAGCCCCTACACTTACCCCTTACCCTAACCATAACTCCTCAGTCCTCGGATCCCTAATTTAACATGTTAAATTCGGAAGTTCATAACCCTCATCTTTAAAGGTACTGAGATGTAATCATAAACCGGCTAAAATCATGTCTATTAAATCCTCAAGTGTCATTTTATTCCAAACCTTATCTGAAATTTAAATAGTATCTTTTAGTATTAATGTAATTTAATTAATTTAATTAAACAATTCCAAAACAAACCCCCCTTTTTTTGCATTTGTCACTATTTGGTTTGACTCACCTTTGGATTGATTTGTAATTTGGCTTTAGCACTTATATTTTGAAGCACTTTTTTTCAACGTTAGCACTTATTTTGGAACCAGTCTATTGTTTGTCTTTCTCCTTTCTCTAGTCTTGTTTAGGTATGCCCTCCAATTGGCCAGTGCACATAAAAATTATTTTGTTACTTTGTTAAAAACTAAACAATACTTTTTCACCTAACCCTAACCCTAACCCTAAACCCTAAACCCCAACCTAACCCAAACCTAGCCCTAACCCTAATCTGGATCCTAAACTGGATCCTTAATTCCAACCAAACCCAAACCCCAAACTTAACCTCCAACCCTAAAATGACCCTAACACTAGCCCTAAAATTAAACCTTAAAAACCCAACCCTAAACTGCAACACTAATATCAATAAACCAAGATTGCTAGGATACAAATAAACAAAAACTCGGATAAATAAAATAAATCTAGTCCAAGTATACCATTTGGAAGTCTCGGGGGCCTGGACCCGTCGGCGGGGGCAACCGGCCCTTGCGCTTTTGGATTGCATATGTGGGGTTGGCCAGGCTCGGCGGGGGGCCGGGGCCTATGGGAAAAGAAAAAACAGGAAACTTGTTCGGCTCCCATCTTGCAGAAAAAATCCAGTTGGGATGATCCTGATTGGTATTATTTAAAAAGACCTGACACCAAGCAGGAGTCAGTTCTGAGAATGGTAGCAATGCTAGACATGCGTCGGCCCATGCACTACCTTGGTGTCCCTATTCAACCCTGCAGTGTTCTGTGTGACCTGTGCTGGGGGGATCCATTAAACCTATTGCAAACCTAACCCTAACCCTAACCCTAAACCTAAACCTAACCCTAACCCCTTGTGAAGGTAGCCGAGTGGATGCTGTTAGTTAGAGGTGGATTTGACAAAAACAGCAGAGGCAGAGTGAAGGACAATATTTTATTTTCTGGCTTGGACAAACAGGACCAAGCAAAAGTGTCCATATAAAGTTTTTTTTTTTTAATTAAAAAAACAAAACAAAGAAAATGCAAAAAGTAGTGCAGAAAACAAAGCTATCTGCTTCACACGTCTACTTGAAAGAGGTCAATATAACACTTTGCTCCAGAGTCTACTACACTCACACGCAAGACAAAAAAGACTGACGACATGAAACCAGACAAGCAAATATATACCAGGTGACCAGCACGATTTAAAAACAAGGGGGAACATAAAACAATTAATCAAGATCAAAACAGGAAAACAGACTCTAAGTCAAAAGCATAAGTTGTGACAAATAAAGAAGCAGGTTTTCTATGATAAATCAAAACAGAAGACTCTTTATGGAAATAAAGCAGAGGTGGCTTGATCAAGGCCTCCTCAACCATCCCCATAGCCACAATACAGGTGGATTAACCCAATTAGGCCTGGAACTAAATATTAAGCAGTCATTTCCTGCCGGCGCCCGTTCACTACCAGACCAAGATGCTGCCAGAGCAACGATCACAACAAACAATACATAGAAATGGTAATTCCTTTTACACTCTAAGCTCAAATAAATGTACGGTATAAGAAAAGTATTGGTGTCTTTTTATTCCATGTATAAAACAATATATACCGAAACGAAAATGAAAGTAAATATGTAAAAACTGTGCACATGTATGCAAATAAGTATGTGTGTGAATGTATAAAAAGTCTCTAGGCAGGGCTTCTCTGTGCGGGCTTGCCAGGACCGTCACACCTAAACCTAACTCTAACAACTAAACCTATTCCTAAACCTAACTCTAAACCTAACGCTAAACATAACCCCTAACCCTAATCTTAACTTCTAGCTTTAAACCCTAATCCTAACCTCTTGCTCTAATCCTGACCTTCAACCCTAAACCCCTAAATCCTAACACTAACCGTGGCCCTAGCCTTTAACCCTAACCTTAAGACACAACTCTCAAACCCAACCCAAACTAACAAACCAAGGATGGTAGAATACGAGATCAACCCCCCCAAAATTTAAATAAAATAAAGTAAAATATATCTAATCGGGGTTCCGGATCCCCAGTCAGGGGTGGGCGCCCTCTGCACTTTTGATTAGGTATATGGGGGTGGCCGGGTCGTGGCGGGGGACCTGGGCCTTTGGGAAAAGAACAAGAATGTTGTTCGACTCCCATCTTGCTGTAAAAAACCAGATTAGATTCATTCCAATTGGTATTATTTATGTCACGAGAACAAGAACCATGCCAGCAAGCATTGGCCCGTGCACTTCCTTGGTGTCCCTATTCAACCACACAAGTGTCCGTGTGACCTGCGTTGGGGGGATCCATTGTATTTACCCTAACCCTAACCCCAACCCCTAACCAATCCTAACCACAACACTAAAATCAGCAAGCCAAGAAGGACAAGATACAAATTAACCTTCGAATTTGAAGATAAAATTCCGATAAATAAAATAAAATATATCCAATCCAAGTAACCTATTTGGAGATCTCAGGGGTCCGGGTCCCTGGTCGGGGGTAGCCGCCCCTTGTGCTTTTTGACTGAGTGCGTGGGGTTGGCTGGGTCTCGGCGGGGGGCCGGGGCCTTTGGGAAAAGAAAAAGCAGGGATGTTGCTCGAATCCCATCTTGTTGAATATAACCCAATTGGGATAATCCCGATTGGCTTTAATTAAATAGCTGACACCAAGCAGGAGTCAGTTATGAGAACGGTAGCAATGCTAGACAGGCATCAACCTGTGCAGTCCTTGGTGTCCCTATTCAACCACGTAGTGTTAGGTGTGACCTACGCTGGGGGGATCCTCTGTAAATTATCACAAACCTAACCCTAATTTACAAGCCAAGGATGGTAGAATACAATATCAACCTCTAAAATTGAAATAAATAAAGTAAAATATATCTAATCCAACTAACCCGGTTGGAAGTCTCAGGGGTCTGGGTCCTCGGTCGGGGGTGAGTACCCCCTGCACTTTTGGATTGGGTGTGTGGGGGTGGCCGGGTCATGGCGGGGGACCTGGGCCTTTGGGAAATTAACAAGAATGTTGTTCGACTCCCATATGCTGGAACAACCCAGTTGGATTAATCCCAATTAGTATTAACATCAGTTACGAGAACGGTAGCTATGCTACACATGCGTCAGCCCATGCACTTCCTTGGTGTCCCTATTCAACCACGCAGTGTTCTGTGTGACCTGTGCTCGGGGGATCCATTGTAACTATTAGATCACAAACCTTACCCTAAACCCTAAACTCTAACCCCTAACCCCTTACACCTAACCCCTGTCCCACCCCTAATCCTAAAATGTACCCCCAAACAGAAGCACAAACCCCCGATCTTAGAGTTCAACTCTAACAATTGTCAAAGAGGTAAACACCACAAGGGACAACCCAGAGACCAAAATAACCATACATGGGCACTAGCACTTAGCGTTAAGGAGGACATTAATGTGGGAAAAGGGTTTGGGATTAACATTAATGTTTAATGCTAAATGCTAATGTTAATGCGGTAATGTAATGCAATGTAAAGAAGCCTGATTCCCCCCTGAAACATTCCGGTGGAGACACTTGGAGTGAGGTAAGGAGGAAATCTGCTGGCATAGGCTCACCCTAGAGCAGCGTTTCTCAAACTTATTTGTCCTGGGGATCAGTCATGAGAGGCTTTGGGGCTGCACGACCCTGAATAATTGCACATACATACAGACATTACAAGAAGTACTTTTTTAAAACCATTTATTATTGAATACAAGCCAATAACTTAGGCTACAATGGTCATGACATTTTTATCACTGACTGAACCAAACCTGTGAATTAGTTTACAGTACATGACAGTTGTAAGTTTTGATACACTACGTCTCCCAGCTCTCACATAAACACACACTCCAGCCACAGTGCTGAGACTCCGCCCCTCTGGAGGTCTGGATGGAGAAAGCTAATACGGCTACTTCCAGTCCAATATTCCCTCTCCTGCTGCGTCTAGCTCGACCAACAGCTCTCCTACAGACACTACGACCAGGTTCACCGCTTCCATACAATTTTCCAATTGGCAAAGTGTTGAAATGTTTGGGCTTCGTGTTCACTCTCTCCTTGCATGGCAGCGCAGCTGCGCTCCAGATTTGAACCGGGAGATGCACGAGCGTCTTTTCCAAAAGGCAATTATTCCCCTTTAGAGTCAGAATCGGCAAAAAACATTCACAAGACATTATTTATTAGCCATCTTGGCATTTTTTTTTTCTTCCAAATCTCACTGAACTGATCTGTACTCTTTGGCTGCTCACGCAGCAGTGATTTAGGACTCGGGTGTCCTGATGTTACTCGAAAATTTGAACGAGAAGATTACGTAAAGCGTTAATTTGCTTTAAAAAATATTAACGCTTTATTTTTTTCTGTGATTAATTAATCTAATTAATGCGTTAAATTCCCAGCACTGATATATAAATACACACGTGGACAAAATTGTTGGTACCCCTGAAATTTTTCCCGAAAATCTAATATTTCTCACAGTGTCACGGCTGGAGCCGCGGACGAGGGAAAGGAAGAGAGGGAGGACGTGTCTCAGCGTTGATACAAGTTTATTTAGGATCTCTGGGTTTGAGTCACAAAGTAAGTGAACGACTCGTGGGGGCTCGTGCTCCTCAAAACAAAACAGGGGTTTAGAAAAATGCAAAAGAACAGTCCTTCTGGCGAGATCCTCAAGCACAGAAAACTAAAAGAAAGAAAGAAAATAAAACTGGATCCGGGT
>JBBMFX010051399.1:0-11193 GCA_037832545.1 Rhabdalestes septentrionalis
TTATATTTACTGAAATCAGAGTTTACTGATACACTCTGAGTTCTGAGGGTAAACACCGGTTCTAGACTGCTTTACACTGGTTATATTTACTGAAATCAGAGTTTACACACAAACTCTGAGTGTAAAAAAAACAGTTTTCCCTTCTCTTTTAAGAAGGATTTGTCAGTGCAGTGGTCCAGGCAGTGGTGGAAGACTTTAGAGAACGGCTTTAAAATGGAACTAAGAATGGTTCTAATTTTGTGAGGAGGGTTTGAGGAGGGGGTGGGGTGAAGCGGGTGGAGGAGGGAACCTGGTCCTGAGAAGAGATCCGGCGTGGACAGAATGGGGCCTGCAGTGCAGAAGTCCCTCGTATTTTCTTGACAAGACCCATAATCACGACTGAACTCTCTGATTTCTCTCGCAGGATTTTCTTTTCCACATTTTTTTGGTTTCTTGACAACCACTATGGACGGTTTTGGAAATAATATAACATCTCTGTAACAATCTGAGAGGAGCCGGATCCCAAACCCTGAATAACCAAACAGACTCGCCTGACCTCCGAGACCCGTCCGTTCCTCCACTCTCTCCTAGTCTTAAAAACCTCTGAAAGATCCCCCCTGAAAGTTCCCCAACAGTGAGCTGTGTTCTTCTCTTCAGTGTTTTGACCTAAATGTTGCCTACATATTCTACTGTGATGTTTAATAAACAAAAATACCAGAAAGCTGGTCAAGCTCAGGGACTGAAAATAAGAACATCCTTCTGGAAGCCCGAAATGTTCCTCAAGACCTTATTAAAAATGTATCATTCATCTTTGAAAGCAAAATATGAAGAAATGAGTGGTGGCACAAAACTATTGCATAGGGCTGAATATACTGTAGAGTGCTGTTTATACTGTACATAGTCTGGGCTTCCAATTCTGGCTGCAGTGGCAGTTCAGGTCGTTTCTGTTTGTAAGTGAGTTTCCACTGGGAGTCTGGATTCCCCCAACAGTCCAAAGATGTTTGCATCTGGTGAACTGAAGATGTTACATTTCCCCTGGCAGTGACGGTGTGACTGTGTGCATGAATGTGTTTGGCCAGCGATGGACTGGCAGCCCTCCAGGGTGTTCCCCCAGCTTTCGCCCTACGAGAGATGGGCCTGGATAAACAGCTCACATAATGAATGAACTGAATTCATTTTCATGAGAAAATGCAAAGTATGATTGTGTGGTTGCACACAAACATTGGTTTTAAGGGCAAAAAAAAAAAATGTGTTGCACTGTGGATTCATACCAGTAATCTTCTGATTCTGTGCTCAGAATCACTAAACCAATTGTCTCTTACCAAGCCTTTCTTGGTTAAGGACAACTGAATGCGAATTTGCATCCACAGACTAATTATTATTCATTAAACCACAACAAACAGTGACACATTTTCCTAACTGGCTGGGGCTTTATTGTCTGTTTGATGAGCCTGCTGTGTATTTTCCTCCATGTTTCTCTGCATTTTGTTTCCGGTCACCTTTCTGGACATCACAGGCTCTCCCTCCAACACACATTGTAAAGGCAACTCGACCATCCACTCTCTCACTCCTCAAACATTATAGATGTGACCCGACCACTACCATTATCTTAAACAATTTTTTCACTCTGCCCCTGATCAACCAATCAAAAATCTGAACACACCAGATTTCAACAGACATTTTGACATACGCCACAATTCAATATGGGCTCCGATGAGAAGCGGTGCAAAAAAAAGTAATTTAAAAAACTTTATAGAGCCGAACATATTGAGTTTGTACGTTTTTTTTTTTGGTATGAGCGTAATGTGGAAATTATGTAGCCACTTCTAATTCTGGCATTACCCCGAGATTTCTCATCTTCTGCGAATCACTCATAAGCATTACAGGCATCCAGTGGTCCAATTACATTACCCCACCTCCACATGTACAACTAATCCCATCCCAGTAGCACTCTGGTGTCTCACTGATGAAGAAAATGATGAAACCAGTGAAGACACAACAAGCTGTCTGCTCACAAAGGTTGGCAGGGAAGAGATTCGTATAATAAACCAGTGTTGAACACACGGCCCTCCCTGAATCAAATATTTGGCCGGAGGGAAAATGAAGAAGGACAAATATTTAGCAACAATAAACAAGGAGGCAAGTGTTGATACTCTTTGTGTCGTGTGTGTGTGTAAGTGTGTGTGTGCGATATGATGCAAAAATGGCTTACGCTGCACTTTTACACATCACCATTTAAACGAACGGCTTCATTGTTTTTGTTTTTCGAGCCGAATAAATCAATAAATCCTGGGAAAAATCACACGCGCCGCATGACAGACAGGCCTACGCGTTAACCCACCTCCATCTTTTCCTTCTCTCGACGTTTACCCACCCTGCCGCGTTTTATCTCCCTTGATTTCCCCCGCCTTTCACACTGCGTCTCTCTCGGCGGGCCCAGCAGGGAGCGAGTCGGGGCTGGAATGAATAGGCCCGGCTAAATTACTGAGTGTGAAAGCGAATGATTATGGCATGTACCGCTGCCAATTTACACGAATCCCGGAGTACAAATTTACAGCCCAAATCAATAAATACCTCCAACTCTCGCTGAGTCGGCAGCACCGTCGTCTCACCAAGTGTTTTCGTTTTTCCCCCTCTGATTTTCTCTCACTTTCCTGTGCCCTTGTTCACCTTTTCCTTGCCTTCGATTCTCCTTTTCTTTCTGACTCCCGTTGAGAGCTTTAATGTTTGGGGTTTATTGCTTTCAGCCATATGTGTTTGTGTGTGTGTGGCGGGGTGGGGTCTAAATGGACAGAGATTTACTCCGTCAACAGCTTCCCGCGCAGCACGGTGCTGTCTGAGATGATTGACATGTGGTGTATGTATCAAGCCCAGCAGAAAGGAGCGCTCTGAACCCCCCCGCTAAGACGTATCTGGGTCTGGAGGCTCGGCTCCTGCTTGGGAGGCTTTTAGCAGTGGCAGCTTTTGAAAGGTTGTTTTGGTTTTTTTTCCCTCGCTGGCTGAGATCTGTGAGATCGCAATCATACTTTCTGACAAGTTGGCTCGACAAGGACTGGCTCATGGCAAGAGAAACTTGGCCTAAGTGGCGAATTTGACACATCAAAGCTAGGAAAAGCAGCCATTCACTCTTGGTTATGTTAACCAGTGTAATCAGTGTCTGCAGCAGCGGTGGGTTTTCTGAGAGGTCAGTATATTTGAGTTTGGCTGTCCAGAACGTTCAATAAGCTTCCATATTTGCAGCCACTTCAGTTCAGTATTTGCAGTTGATCTCAGTAAGCTGAAGCCACACCATCGCTAGTGTTCCGACTCAGGCGCGTCCATTGGTTCCCACTCGTCTCATTCCACTGACGGAGCGACTCTGAATCACTAACCTCAAATAGGCAGATCATCTCGTATTATCAAAGCCAGTGATAGCGTCACATTTTTAGAGCATTCACATCCATCATTTCCTCTTTTTAATGGAAAACTTTGCTTACTTAATGCAGTTAGAGCTTTGACTCTTCTGGTGAAGTCATTGTACCGCTGCTATAAGAATTTGACTGCAGCCATGAGAGCATCATTGATATCTGGTACTGGGTTTTTGGATCACTCCAACTTATCCCAGACGTACTAAGCTAGAAATGTTTTGGAGATACACCAATCAGACCTAATACAGTCCCTGACAAAAAGTCTTGCCACTTAACCAAGCTGTAGGTACAACAAATAATAACTTGACTCGTAGTTAATCAGTTGGAATCAGAGATGGTTTGTAAGAAAGGCAAAGCCCTCTAGATTATGCTTATTATACCAAAATAAAGTTCTGCATCATTCATTGAGTTGTATCATTTCATTAGGACAGAAAGGTCAAATTTGTCCTGGACAAAAGTATTTTCGTTTACAAAAATAATGTAGAAATGATATATTCTTTATTTAGAATACACAAACATGTTAGAATAACATCAGAACCTAAAGCCAAGTTGCATTGGAAATGTGTAAAGTCATGGTGTCTTGTTTGGGTTTTCTAAATAAAGTATTTGTACCATTTCTACATTCTTTTTGTAAAAGACAAGACTTTTGCCGGCACTGTATTAAATCCACATCCCTACTCTGTAGATCTCTTTAATTCTTCCAAAACAGCTCTTACCAATGGAGTCATGGACTCCACAATACCTCTGAAGGTGCGGTGATGTCTGCACCAAGACATTACAGCAGATCCTTTAGGTTCTTTAGGGACTGCAAGGATGTGGCTAGCTTGTCCAGAACATTCCACAGATCAGATTGAGGTCTGAAGGTCTGGAAGAAGGCAACACTTTTAGAAGAGCATTACCCACAGTATCACACGGATCATCTGCCTCACCTTCTTCCCATAGTGACATTGTTTCTTGGGGATACACCTTCTTCCCATAGTGACATTGTTTCTTGGGGATATTTTGATTTATGACAGTAACAGTCACTTTTATTCAAAGCCCCTTCTATACCCCAACTGCAGGGGGCAGGCTGGCCTTGAATGGTCTTGCTCAGGAACACAATGGTGCTGTGCTGAATATAGGATTCAAGCCCAAGACCTCTTGGTCCAGAGGCAAGTATCAGACACACTGGGTGACATGGTGACATTTCACGATTATTTAGAAGAGGCTACCTTCTTCCATTGGTCTTCATTGGTCCAGGTTTGATGCTCATGTGTCCATTACAGGCACTTCCAGTGCACACACATCAGCATGGGCTCTCTGACTGGTCTGCAGATACACAGCTACTAATGGAGCCAAGCTGTGATGCTCAGTGTGTTCTGGCACATTTTTATCAGAGCAGCATGAACATTTTTTGCAGTTTATGCTACAGAAGCTCTTCTGAGGAATCAGACCAGACTGCACTTCCCATTAGACTTGGGCACCAATGACCCTTCTTGGGATTTCTTGTTGTAGGTACTGAGCACTGCATAGATTTTCTGACCAAGTCACATAGACATCACAACCTGGTCCTTGTCAAATTCGCTCAGATCCTTACACCTGCCACTTTTCCTGCTTGCAACCTATCAGCTTCAAGAACTGAGTGTTCAACTTCTGTCTAAAATCTCCCAGCCCTCAACAGGAGCCACAGTAACGAGATCAACAACGTTATTCACTTCAACTGTCAGTAGCTTTAATGTTTTGGCTGATGGCTGTATTTACTTTATCCGCAGGTTTCTGTGAGATTGAAACAGGAAACGGATGTGACAGTTCAATTTACTCATGTTTGGGCACTCGGGAGATGAAACTGAGTCTGTGCAGTCACTCCGCCCCCGAACGACCCGAGCCAACACTCTCACGGTAATACAGATCCTTCAAATGTGAGACTTTGCATTCAAAAACTGAAAGAGAGCAGCCATGACTCATTTAGTCAAGAGTGGCAGGCGGATACCTTTAGGAGCCTGGAGAGATTCCCGCGTACGATTAGCTTCAGAGGCACGTAAACCCCTCCACCGCATCACCCGTCCCACTGTATGACCCCCAGCACTTGAGTGTTACTTTCACTCAAACACAGTGACACCCTGCTCACAAGCAATGACTGGCATTGTTCAGGTAAAGCTGCTACTAGCCTGTCAACCTCTCGAGGGTCTGGAACATCACAGCTCAAAGTATATGCTTCAAAATGACCACAGCTTACAGTGCCATCAGGTGGAATAGAGTTATTTCCAACTGCCAGGAACACAAACATGACTGGAAAAAGTGCAAACAGGTAGTTTTCCACCTTTAGAAGTTGGTGTTGACAACAGAAGATTGATATCTGATGTCAGTCATTTCCAAAATGGAATCAAATTCTGAATTCAACAGATGTGCCCTATCCTGGACCTGGAGATCTACCACTTTAGCACCAACCCTCGTTTAACACACCAGGTCCTGGTAATCAAGGCATTCAGAGCTGTATGAAGATTGAATACACAGAAGCCTCAATCCATTCAACGTGTACCGGTGCAAATTGTTTAAAGCTTTTAAGAAAAGGTTAGAAGTGTCTAACATTCAAAGCAATAAAAAGTAGCAAGATCAGTTCCATCTGATACAGTGTGAGCTGGTGAGGAGAACACAGGTTCGGTTCCACATTCCTCCTCGGTTCCTCCAGCCGCTGTTTGGATGGTGAAAATCCATCAGCAGCTCCTGCTTTTAAAATTAATGAAGTCAAACCAGGCTTCTGATGAAACTACGCTGATATTGGCCTTCCACAAGAACTCACTGATTTACTGAACAGAACCTCACTCTTTACAGGATAATGTTATTTTTATTTGTTCTTTTTAGCTTCATTTAGCGCATTTAGCAATGTTATTATGAAGAAAAAAAATTCATATTATTTGCGCAGGGGACTTTTGCACAGTGCTATATATCAGAAGTAGAACAGGAAACACACACAGATGGACTTTCTCCTCAGCTCTTACGGCCATAAAGGTGCACTTTGTAGTTTACAGTTACAGACTGACGTCCATCTGTTTCTCTGCATAATCAGAAATAACAGACCTCTACAATAGTCGTGTGTCTACTGTGCTGATAAAGATCCACCACCCATAAAATACCTGCTCACTGATGGTCCTGTGGGGGTCCTGACCATTGATGAAGGAGGTAAAGGGGGGCAAACAAATGATGCAGAGAAACAGATGGCCTACAGTCTGTAATTGCAAATTACAAACCTCATGAAATGAGCTGTCTGTGCATTTTATTGTGTTTTGAATTTGACAGGAAGTCATTCTTGTTCTTAAAAGCCTTTCTGGAAGCATTTTATGTCTTTTTGACTAAAATTCACACGTAAAAATAAATAATTACATAAGCTAATGAATAAACAATTCACTCCAGGACTACTATTTCATGCATGAAGTAAGTTTTTATTGTTTTTTGTGTCAAAAAGGCATAAAATGGCTCCGTAATAAGAGGGTTTACCAAACGATGCAGGGAAACACATGGTCTATGGTTTGCGACTGTAAACTACACAACAAATTTGTTTCCTTTTTGGGGTCAGTTTATGTACTGACAAAAGTCACATGTAAACACATGAATTGCATGGTTAATTGTGTAAGTAATTAATGAATTTACTGTAAAAAATGGCAGTATAGCAACGCTTCTCTGTCTTTTTAATGGCCATTAACCCACCAACCTGGAACTAGTTAACTTGTCCCAATGGTGCATTTACATGAAAACCAGTTTGAAAACAGGCTCCATGCCTATAAATCGTATCAGAGATTGGGTTCTTACCTATAGATGTGGTTGCAGGAACTGGGTCCTTGGACACTTTAAAAAAGAGAGGAAACATGTTAGAATGAACTGGTGCATTGTGGGAGAACATTTGGAGAAACAAGAAAAAGATTTGGGAGTATCCAGTACCTGAGTAGTAAGAGTTGAGGAGTGATTTACTTTGCAGAGTCTTTCCCTGAACGGAGAACGAGCAGGGAGAGGAGGAGGCTACCAGGACAGAGAACACAAAAGGAGAATTTAGACACACTCGTTACAAACATGCGGACTCACGACACAAACTTACAAGGACACCGCATCTCCATTATAAAACATAGTCTGTAATATAAATATTAATTCTGGGCACGATAATTTGTTAAAATATCATGATTAACCGCAAGGTTTCTGTGATTAATCGCAATTAATCACAGTTATATGCAAAATAAGTAATGAATTCAAAATTAGTGTGTTAAACTTTTATTTTTATTCTACTGCTATATGAACAAAAGTGCAAAACCATTTGGTTGCAAACACGTTAAACTTCCACTCAGAGTCCAAAGCATGGGAGGCAGAACTATTAAAGCAGCTGCAAAGGAAGACTGACTCCACATAATATGGACAAATGTATCGGGACGCCTGACCCCTGCAAAAAACAGTTTAGACGTAGAGTTGTGCGCACACACAAGCCCAACAAAGCAACAAACCTCCAAAATAAAAGGATGTTTTAAAAATATGCATTAATTGTTGTCTAATTTCTATTTATATACATATAAAAATGGGGATTATGTACAGTACTGTGACCCATCTCTCATTTTTTATATTTTGTTGGTGCAAATCTATTATTTTCTGTCTTATCTTTGCAATACTGAGGAGATTAAATGAAAGAAATGGAACCAATGTTTTACTGCGACAGGCTGCAAAGTCCCTAAAGATACAAGGAGCCTAGATAAAGGAGTTCAAACCACTCAGCATTCAGCACCACCAGTATACTGATCACAGACACTGATCTACATATAAATTCCCACAAAAGTTTCACAGCTGAATCTGGTAGACAGTGAATGAGCCGAAATGGAACTTACGAGTGCAGTGCCACCTGCTGAGGCGCCACAGCCCTGCGTCTGCGGGACTTTACATTTTAATGACTCGCAGCACATCCTACGTGAGACCTGTCCCGCCACAGACCCCGTCGTCTGATCTGGGAAGGTACATATGCTAATGTTAACGTGTGCAGCGCTCCGTTATCTGTTAAATAAAAATTGCTTCCGCAGCAAAAGCTCCAATCAGAGGGTCAGCCGGGTTCATCTGAGATTGTGTGAGTGTTGAAACAAAGAGCGATTTCACTCCTGGTGTCTCTGGGCTCATTTAGATGGTAATAGCACCGGAATGCTGAAGTTGTGGGACACACAGGCGGGAGCTAAGGCACAGACATTTAATCGGGTCTGACGATTAAAAAGTATCTCCACGAACGTCACCAAACATACGCTTAGCTTCAAACATCTGATAGAAACACCAAAACTGTGGTTTTCGCTTTTCACTAAGAGCATTTCACTTCTACACTGCAGGACACTGCTCCTCCAGGACAGGCTCTGAAGGACCATGCACTACGGCATCACTGCTTTTAAAATTCAGTACATATTGTTTTTACTTACCTGGTCTTCAAATGTTTCACCTTTAGTTTAGAACTGCAGCTAAGAGGCTAACATTGCTAAGAGGCACTTTAACCTAATGGTCACACACACAGACCATGATGTTTATGTAAACATTCATGACTGAAAGTCTTCATTAACAGTTACATGTACATATACAGCATTTGGCAGATGCTAGGCAACATTAGCCTCATGGTTCCAGATCTAGACATTATGAAGATTCCAAACATGTGTCGGTTGTTTGACTACACCAATCAAACACAGCATTAAAACCAATGACCGGTGAAGTGAGTCAGACTGATGGTCTCATGACAGTGGGACCTGCAGCACTAGGACTGGAAGAAGGAGCGGCGGCAGAGGCAGGGTGATGCTCTGGGCAGTGTTCTGCTGGGAAACTCCAGATCCTTTATGTGGATCAACCTAAATGCAGGACTTAAACATTCTTACAGGACAAGTTAACCTCTTCATGGTCACAATGTTGTTTAATGCCAGGAGCCCCCCTCCAGCATGATGATGCATCCTGCCGCTGTTCAGTTTGAGGAACATCACAAATTCCCCAGATGTCAATCCAATCCAGGATCTGCGGGACGTGCTTTATAAGATAGTCCAATCCATGGACAAGACCAGATACCAACAAGCACCTTCAGAGGAGCCCAAATGGACCTACACAGTATTAGGCAGGTGGTTTTATTGTTATGGCTTTTGGGTGTATGTATGTAATGCATTAAAACTGTGTTGATTTTTCACTGAAATGCGCTTTGACTAAAGTATAAAAAAGAAGTTTATTCCACTGCTATTATTGTTGTAAATAAGCGAGATTAAGGCTCTCCAGGCACTCACTGGCTGGCTGAGAGTGCAGACGGCAGTCGCTGGCCTGTGGACGAGTAATTCCTTGCAAATCTGTATTCCGTGGATGTTGGGAAAAGAGCTGCTCGCCCGTGCGCAAAGTGCACTGGGCTGTCCAGCGCTGGTGATGAGGTACATGCAGATTGTGGAGTGTTTCAGCAGCAGGTTCTCTGCGATAATGTCAAATCTCAGGCCATTAACGAAGCAGGGAAAAGGAAAAAACAACGGCGGAGCTTTTAAAAAAAAAAAAAAGTTCAGTTGAAAGCAGAGCCACCCAGAAGAAAACTATTCTACAGACAGAAATGCAGTAAATAGCCTGATCAGCATGGTAAAGACGTATTCAAATAAGGTGATTATCCAAGAACACGCGCTCTCTCTCTCTCTCTCTCTCTCTCTCTCTCTCTCTCTCTCTTCTTTTTTTCTCTCGCTCCGACCGGCCCATTCAAGTTAATCTATCCACAAAGGCCACAGTGACATTTTGTGCAGAAAGAGACTCAGAAAGACCCTTCCTAATTACAGCCCCATGCTCAGCACGCCAATGCCACTTAAAACAGGGAGAGTGGGGAAAAAAGCGCCCGGCCTAAATGCCACTCGTGCTCCTTTTCTTCCCCCGAGTCTTTTGAAGGAAGTCGATGGATCGGCCTCTTGATATGTAGAGTGCTCCGTTTTGTTTGGGCACAAAGTGGCTCTCCAAGCCAGTCGATACGACGGAACACACGGCGGAGACGGCCGCCGGCGTGAAGGAGAGAAATAAGAATCATTCTCAGATAAGAGGAGAGGACAAAAATTACAGGTGGGTGACCCCTCTTGGCTTTCACTGCATTTGGAGGCCGCTGACACCGAGGCTGATTAGAGCGGCGTCGGGTCGAAGCGTTTACGAGTGAAGGGGGGGATGGGCGGGCTGTTAAAACTGCACGCCGCACTCCAGCGCTCCAGCAGGTCACCGTGTTCGGAGCCCTACACTTATTACCTGACCTCTGAAGAGAGGCTGAGGCGAGATCATTAGAGGCCCGGAGTGGAGGAGGCCATTAGAAGCGACCACATCACTTTTTTCTCTTATTTTTGAATGTGGGAAGTGAATTAAGTTGCATTCGAGCTTTAGTAGCCATTCCAGAAACAGTCAATTAGTCATTATAACGAAAAACAACGTGCTCTCGAGTCCTGGACGAGTGAAGGGGGTTTTGCTAGAAGAGAGTCTAAACTCTGGTCATCTGAAGAATCAGGAATGCTGAACATCACATTGTCCTGGTACACAAGTTTATTTTGGTCGCACTAAACATTATGATTGTAAAGAAATAATGCTGTTTCATGACATTATTTAAAAAATGCAGCTGCCTTTAATACTAAACAAACATTTAATGATTAATGGACCAATACAAATGGTCATGAATGACTGGCATATAAGTTTGTCTCAGGAATGTTCTGTTAAAAAAAGTCTTGTAAATATATCGGGATCTATAATTTGTATGTAAAATGAATAAAAAATATATATATAAATGTGATGTTTTTCTTCTCTCTCTCTCTATCTCTGTCTCTCTCTCTCTCTCTCTCTC
>JBBMFX010051428.1:0-11192 GCA_037832545.1 Rhabdalestes septentrionalis
TCACTCGTTAGTTTACTAGTGATGGAAAGTTCGGCTTATTTCAGAGAGCCGTTTCTTCTGGCACGGCTCCCAAAGAGAAGCCGGTGTTGTGCCAAAAAGTGATCGTCTGCCAGAACTTGATTGCCGTCTGCAGGAGCTCGCTCAGCTTCTTAAAACTGTAGCGCCCAGATTAAGTTGCTTGATATCATTCAGGAGGGTTATATTTGACACATTATACTGCAAACAGATCCTTATAACTGCTAAAATACCTTGAAAAGGAACATTAAAAATGATAATGTGCGGTTTTCAAGCTGCCAAGAAGTGATTACAGCTTATAACTTGCCTGGGACTCTCCTTCTATTTATGGTAAAAGAGTTCATTTTCTGCATTGGAAATGGACAATACATTTTGAGTAAACTATATGAAAATGTAGACATAGTGGAAGGCTATAAGACACATGATGGACTTCAGTTCGGACCTTCTACTGTGACGAAATGTAATAACTGGACCTTGGTGACTTTTAATTGAATACCCCTGGTGTAGCAGAAAGAGAGGGTGCACTATGTTGTGTTCAGGCCTTTGTCATGTAATGTGCATGTAATATGTTTCTAACATCTATGTATGATAATCATGTGTGTTGACTGCAGCCTTATGAGCCACTAGGGGGCAATTTAGGTACCTTTGGGTTTGATAAAGTAATTTTTGAGCTGCTCACTGTCTTACCTCACCTAAAGCCTCTCCTCCACCCTGTCGTGTCCCATCTCAATGCTGCCATGTTCCCTCATTGAGCGCCTACTGACCAGGCAGTCCTTTAATTTCACTGCACCCCCTCTGCAAAGTGTCTGAAACGTCCCATTTTTATACGAGAGGGCACCGTCGGACACATGTGGTAGAAATTATGCAACAGAGCCGCAGCTCTGAAAGCCAATGAGCTATGAAATCCTGCCATGTCTGCCTCCACGTCCCGTAACTCTGTCGGGCCTGGGCAAGCGCCGGTCATCCTCTTCCTCTAGGTTTCCTGTATTATTTTCTGTCTCATTCAGTTGAAGCACAAAAAAAATGTTACAGTGGCTAGAAATCATTACAATCCCTTCAGCTCGTTGTACGGTTTTGGTTAAAAGCGACACAAATAGTTGGTTAAGATGTGAACAAATCCATTCAGAGTGGGTTTGGTGGCAAGTTCTAATTGTTCACAGTGGTGGTGAATGGAACCAGCCTCTAAAACCTCCCCCACATAAAGTTATTCCATCAAAAGGTAATGAATGTGCTGCCTGATGTCTGAGACATTTACCAGATTTCCAATTGGCATTTTGGCCTAAACTTGAACACATTTATTGTGAATGAATACATGAAGGGTATAGTGATGAAAACTGTCCTTAAATAATTGATTTCATATGTACATTTTTACTATAAATTATTAATTCATTAAAAAAAACTTCTAGGTTCAGTGGTAGTTGAAAGTGTATCAATGGCTTATTCTGAAGACATCTTGGTTCCCATCAAAACATTTTCAAACTTAATATTTCTGAAATATTGGTGGAATTCAACTTTTTCATGCATGCTCTCACAGTGTTTTCCCTCATTTAGGGGTTGGGTTAGTGTTGTTCAGCTCCAATAATAATACAAGGTTCAGCTGAAAAGATACTAATATGAGTGTCCATGTGTGTGTATATGAGTGTGTGTGTGTCCATGTGTGTGTATATGAGTGTGTGTGTGTGAGCTTGGCACCGGCTGAAGCCAAACACAGGACCTCACTCATCTGATATGATGCTGGGTAGAGTGCCAGAAGCCTGGGTCTGGCATGCATGGCTAGCACACGTAATTACACTCTAATGCTCATGTCAGCGAACACGCTTATCTCACTGACAACTAATGAGGCAGCTCCAGCTCCCCGCCTCTCCCACTGACCGCTGTACCTGCCTCATAGCGGCCGGCCCCCACACTCCGTCTGACGCCTGCTCAGTGACTCTGAACGGCCTGAGCTAGAAAAATGGGCCGTTTCTGGTGGAGAGCGAGGGCAAACTCAGGCCCAAATGTCTCAAACAATGACATTAAGACCATGTCCACACATACATAGGTATTTTTAAAACATACTTTTTTTCTGTGGATTTTTCATATGCAGCGTTTTAGCTCACCGAAATCTGACCTTTTGGAAAAAAATGTCCTTCTGCGGTAATGTGAAGTTGAGAAAACTGAATTATTGGCTCATAACAATTGTTTTTCCCCATCTCCTGTGGTCAATGGGGCAATTTTAGGCATTGGTGGGTGGAGCCAAACTAATTTGGACCCACTAACAGGACTTTTTCCATGTTTATATACACATTCAGTTCCTCTTTCACTATATTGAGGACCAAAAGAGCCAGAATGAACTACAGAGGTCACAATAGTAGTGTCTCAGAGTTCACTATAGCATCCCTTCTGACCTGTACACCCTGATTTTTCCTGATCTGATGCCCACAGTCTCCATAATTTATCAGTGGATCCACTGAACCGCCATATAAGTCAGAAAAAGGGGAAGTAGACTGGAAAAAGTTTTGCTCAACTTTTTGCATCAATAGCAGTCCCCATCACAAGCATCGCTGGTTTTAGAGACCATAGTGAAACGGGTAATAACTTTCCTCAGGCTTCTGATTGACCAACATAATACTCCAATCAATATCATACAGCTCTGGGAAAAATAAGAGACACCTGCAATTTATTTTTAAATCAGCATCTCTATGAGTAAGAGAACCATTCCAAGCCAGTATCTGTTAAATTCTTGCACAAGCAGGACTGAATACTGATCACCTGAATCACATCTTACTTAATGAGGAAAAGTGTAAAAACACTGCTGTAATCAACACTCTCCTCTCACAATGTGACCACTTGAATGGTAAACATTACTAGAAGTTCATCAAAGGTAATTATTGGCATTTGTTTTCTTTGAATTACTATTTACGTTAAAGTCCGAACTGTAAGCCGGTATTTTTCCCGCATTTGTAACCCTGTCACTAATAATAAAGTGCAGCCAATTTTTTTTTCATGACACCAAAAACATTTTGCCTTGTAAACCAGACCCAGCGCCAGACACGGATTTGCGGACAGACCTTTGGGGAGGCGACACATTTTATAGGCTTGTTTCGAGATTGTATGTTTTTCGCGCAACTCGGCCGCATCTGTGACGAGTGTTTAGGCTCAAACTCCCGGACCAATCCTGGAGGCTCATATTCCCAGGGCGAGCCCGAGTGTGTCCGAGGGCGGGCATGGCTTTTCCTGGTAGCTGCAGTATATATACGGGATATATTTTTACCGGTCGTTAGGAGATGGAATGTTTTTCCTGCACTGTTAAGTAAAAAAGCAGAAGCAACATAATATGTGTGTTACTGATACGTAAATATACTTAAAGGGAGCCGTGTTACAGACACTGTTTGAAAAATAAAACCATGTGCAATATGTGTTTGTTTATGTTACCATCATTTTTAAAAGTAAAAAAAAACCGGTGTAGATATCTTATATAACAACGTGAGACACATGCGACTTATAATCCGGTGCGGCTTGTACAAGTACAAAATTGATTTTCTTTCTAAAATTAGAGCATGCGGCTTTTAATCAGGTGTGCTCTGTAGGCCAAAATTTACGGTAGTTATGTTAATGCTACATCATTTCACTTATTTTTATATTTTTGCATTTCCTTTAAAGAAAAAATTATGCTTTAAAGAACAATATTTTTGTTTGGAGAAATATTGTCCGCAGATCTTAAAAATGAAGGCAAAGCTGTTTCGTGTAATACTTATCAAAGAACAAAACCAAGAAACTGAACATTTTCGTAGTGCTCTCTTATTTTTTTCCAGAGTTGTGTGTTTCATATGGACTGCCTGTGTGGACTGAGGTTTTACTGAGAGCCAAAAAACATAAAGTATCCTTTAAAAATATCCTCCATGTATGTCTGGACGAGGCCTAACATTGATGAACTACTCACAGAAAGGGGGTGTCAGTCTCCAGTGAAAGTATCATGCTAGATGAACAGCTGCACTCACTCGAACGTGAAGCATCACTGAGTGTTCCTCCTAAAAGGTTCAGGAAAATGAGCAACTAAGAAGGCGAAAAGAAACTTCCGTCAAATTGCTCCGTACGCCACCCTCCTCCAACAGCCCAGACCAAACACAACCCCTCCCTCCGACTAATTGCGTCAAACTATGACCCGATGTAATGATATGTGGATATTTGCCGGGCATAGCCACGGAACGGGGCCTAATCAGATGCAAGACTCCTAAAAATGTGGGTGCATTGTTTTTATGACTTTTGTGCGAATAACGAACATGAGATTGGAGCTAAGCGCACAAACAGAACAGCAGATCTGATATCAGCGAGCCCATATCAACGTGTCTGTCTGTTTGTTCTCCAGGAGTCTAGACGGACCACTTTCTCTTTCCCTCTCCAGAGCAACTATACTTAAAGGGTAACTCTGTTGTAAAATGACTCCAAATTTGGTGTGAAATACTTTGTTCTAGAGGAATTCTACAAAATTGCTTACAAACCTCCCTCACAAAAAGTTACTGGTCCTGAACGCACTGCCTGGTGCCTGAGACTTTGTTTTGTCAGACTTTATCAGGCTATGTTCGATGTGGGCCTTTAAAATTTTTTTTAAGCAGTTAAGAAAAATAAATAGCAAGTCTTTCAAAACAGATTATTTAAGTAAAAACAAATACAGTTACAGGTCATGGCACAGATCTGTACCTATAACAGTGATGTTACCCAAATTTTTTTGTAAGTTGAAACACATCCTAGTCTAAGTCACTTACCTATTATAACACAGTTGTAAAAACATCATCTAGAACATAAAAACACGACTGAACTACAGACAAAGGAAAAGGACTTAAATATTCTGTAATTTATCACTGTATGGAAGTAAATGAAAATATGACAAAAAATGTTGCATTTTTAACAGTCAAATAGTGTAAATATACTCTGTATACTACGTGTTCGGCGGCATGCAACCAAACTAGTTATAGTGAGATTCGTAAACTCAAAATGGCGTAAGTTGAGACTGTTGTAACCCGGAGGCCGCCTGTACTTAAATATTTTCTGTCATATTTATGTGATATTTGGCTTATGGAAGTCAACTTTTACATGTCAGATGTTTGACTCCGGTTGTGGGGTCTCACACACCTGCAGAGACAATGATAAAAATGAGGTTCAGGTCCTGCTGCATTGCTCTTGGAGAACGCTCCCAAACTTGTTAAAAGTCCCTGGCACTATAAACGCTTACTGTAAATGTCTGAGCACATTAGGAGATTGCTGATCTTGGCTTTTGTGGAACCGAGTGGGCAAACGGGCAGAAATGCCAGTGTCTCCGGGGGGGGCGCGTGCTTGATTCAGACCAGCTTTTTTATAAGAGCCGGTAAACAGCTCTGTGTTTATGAACAGTTCCTATTCACCAAAGGTAAACGAACTGTCCCAGACTGTCTGAAACCGCCCTGAAGTCTTCAGAACCTCTCCTATTCCTCTCATGTAATGAAGAAACACCAAGTCTGATATGAGCTCCTCAACTACAGAAACCACATACATGGCAAAAAACACACACAACAGCATTTTAAATCTAGCTATCTTGCAAGAGTTTAGTTGCTCCTGGTCAAAAGGCATGTCATAAGGGTCTCAGTGTAAATGTTACACATCCTACACATACTTCAATATGCTTTAATGCAATGGTTCTCAACCTTTTCAACATTAAGGCCCACCCATCTATCACAGCATGTTGGCAAGGCCCACTTGGCAACATTAGATAATCTTAAATAACCAGTTGCGGACCAATGGCCTGTCTCAATTTTAGATTCCCGGCCCAATCAAAAACCTTCAGTGGTCCCCGGCCCAGTGGTTGAGAAACGTGTCTTTAATGCACATGTAGAGTTTACTTACTTTTATTAAGTTTATTAAATAGTTAGAAAATATGCAAAATTATAGAATTTTTAAAATCATTTTTTCCAATGCGCAAGACAGTAGATATTGTGCACAGAAATGAACAGCGTTCTGCAGCAAGAAAAATAATATGTCAGATGTGCATGTTTTCCTGTGTCTGTGAGGATTTCCAACTGGAGATGGGAAATTGCCTCTGGGTGTGACTGTGTGTCTGTGAGTCTGCAATGTGACAGACAGGCAACCTGTTCAGAGTGTTTCTCCACCTTTTGGCCCTATAAGTGCTGGAACAGGCCCCAGTATCCTCTGTGACTCTGGTGGGGATACGCAGCTCAGAAAAGAATTGAGTGGAAATAAAGCTCCAGAAAAAAAACCAGAGACCACTGCAAAAAGGTTCAGTTCTCAGGTTGTATGTTTTATAGGTACAAATAATAAACTGAACAGCTCTGCCTTCAATTTTGGCAATATTTATCCTAATTACCCAATTAAAATATTATTCTTTAAAGCAGACTTTTACACTTCAATAATTCTATTACTTATAACTTGAACTTGAATTACTACCTTCGACGTACTTCTAGTAGTGTTTTGCCATTCAACCGGTCTCATTGTGAGAGACAAGTGTTGATTACAGCAGTGGTTTTATACATTTCCTCATTTAATAAGATGTGATTCAGGTGATCACTAATCAGTACATCATAAAGCCGAATGAGGTGCTTGTGCAGGGTTTTAACAGGCACTTGCATGGAATGGTTCTCATACTCCTTTTGTATTGAATATTATGTGGTACATACCTCACTTTTACATTCTTACCTAGAACTTAAGGTTGAGAGAAATATTAATAATGAGAAATATTTGATACAGTGTGGATCCACAGTCTGACATGAGGGGTGTAATTTCTTTTTGCTCCCAGATGATGTGATCAGATTCTTCATCAGACACTGTGAGTGAAGTTTAGAGTGTGTGAGGTGTTTCACACTTTCACTTAAATGACGGTGTGCAGAATTGGATGAGCAGACCAGATCCACCTTGTCTGAACACGCAGAAGACACACACACATACACACTGATGTTTCTGTTCAAGCTCAGCATGGTCAGTATGGTCGGTATCACAGAGCTTCCACAGTTTAAATAGTGAGAAACAGTTCAGAATCTGGAAACTGACTTCCTTTTGCATGCAAATTTTCTCAGCTGCCTTTTCACACTATTTACATGCAAATCCCAGACTTTTAAGCAGTCTCAGACTCTTGGCCCCCTTGTTGTAGAGAGTAGCTTAGTTTGGTAATGGCTGTAGTAAGCTTGCAGCAGCGCGTCGAATGAATGAGGCCGGTATTGACGAGGTGGCCTGTTCTCCAGAGGCGGTGTCCGAGCAGGGGACTGGTTTATGTTCAACTGTCTCACCGGTTCCAAAAACGCACCTTTCCCCTCCTCTGGTGGTGCCAGCACACAGAAAAGGGGTTTTGGACTCCATGGCTCCAGGTCGTTTCACTTCTGCCATTCAGTTTGTCATTTACTTAGGAACGAGGCTGAGCCTGTGGACATGGGGAGCGAAAGAGGAAGAAAAACAGAGAAGTTAAATATTTTACTGGACACTGCAAGTGAAACCCAATTCCCATTTCAGGGTAATTAAATACAAACTTGAGTTTCGGAGCAAACGGGGCAAACAGAGCAGCAGGAAGAGAACCTAACAGGCATTCATGGATAGTGTTCTTTGTCCCGTTCTTTCATATCCAAGCTCTAATACGAAAGGAGCTCAGGATCTTGTTTTGCTCGGCAGGACCTCTGTTGCGTCTCTCTTATCACAAGTGGCTGTAAAGGTGATGGGGTCGGAGGATTGTTATATTCTAGGCCTTAATATGTGATGGATAGTTCAACCCAAGCCAAGTGAAGGAGGATGGAAGGGAACTAGACGCACTCGATACATGAACGTAACTTTTTAAATAAATATTTGCACTTGGTAACCCGTCCCAGTTGGAATAACTTAATCCAAGACCTTCGCAAAAGCCTGGACGTGTTAGTGGCCATGGCCATCGGCAAGACTTGATGTGAGCAGTGTGGCATGTTTGCTTAAGCCTGGGAAAAGCTGGCCGTGTTACTCAATTTTAGCCGCTTTCTTCATGTCTGGAGGGCTCTGTTACATCTCAGGGAGGAGGAAAAGGGAGTCAAAGCAAGTGGCCACAATTGAGCCATGCTCAACCACCAACAATTTGATCCCAAACCTCAAGGAGGAGTTCGAGCCCCCTCAAACATGGAAAGGGAGCGTGGCCCGGTAGCTAAGGCTCCGGTTCGCAGTGTGATGGACGTGTGGCTAAGCTCGATGTCCTCAGCCCCACTCCAACACTCGCCAACTCAAACCAGTGGTGTTTGTCCTTCAGTTTGAGGTCCGTGATCCATATGGTCAAAGTCTTAACATTTGGGACAATGCTCTCCTCTCCTAGTCCTGGAAAGCCACAGTACAGCTTTCCCAGATCTGGCACATGATTCAACTCAGCAAATTAACAAATTACCAGGCCCATTTTGGGTTAAATGTCATTTATTAGAAAAAAAAAATTAGGCCTGTTAAAGAAAAGTACAAAATATGATCTTCAGTGTTCTCATTATAGTAATGCTTGTTAAAATCTTATAAGAATAACTACGTCTTGTGTTATTGTGGGATTCTAATCAGTTTTAACCAGAAGCAAAATTGATACTGTGTTCCTGTTTTTAAGGCATACAGTTGTGCTCCTGAGTTTACATACCTTGGCAGAATTCATGCTTTCTTTACCATTTATCTCAGAATATGAATGATAGCACAAAAACCTTTCTTTAACTCGTGGTTAATGGTCGACTGAAGCAATTTACAGTCAAACTGTGTTTACTCTTTATGTTTTTAAAGTACCCAAATGACCCCAATCAAAAGTTTACATAACCCAGTTCTTAATACCATGTATTGCCCCCTTTAACATAAATGACAGCTTGAAATCTTTTGTGGTAGTTTTGGATGAGACTCTTTATCTTCATAGATGGTAAAGCTGCCCATTATTCCTGGCAAAAAGGTCCAGTTCCTGAAATTCTTGACCTGTCTTGCATGAACTGCACATTTGATGTCTCCCCAGAGTGGCTCAATGATATTGAAGTCAGGAGACAGAGATTGCAACTCCAGAACCTTACATTTATTTTGCTGTAGCCAATGACAGGTCAACTTGGTCTAGTGTTTTGGATCATTGTCATGTTGGAATGTGCAAGCCAATTCCATGCGCACCTTCCAGGATGATGAGTGTAAATTTTCCTCCAGTATTTTTTGATAACCTACTGCATTCATCTTGCAATTAATTCTGAACAAATTTTCTGTGCTTTTGTGGCTCACACATCCCCCCCAAAACATCAATGATCCACCACCTTGTTTCACAGTATGAATGGTGAACATATCATCATAGGCTTGTTGACTCCTCTCCAAATGTAACATTCATGGCTGTGGCCATAATGTTAATAGTCTCATCACTCCAAATGACTTTGTGCCAGAAGGTTTGATGCTTGTCTCTGTGCTGTTTGGTACATTGTAAGTGGGATACTTTGTGGCATTTGCATAGTAATTGCATGGTTTTTCTTTGCATCCTGAACTATTTTCCTGGCATTTGTGGCTGAAATTTTAGTTGGTCTACGTGACTGTGATTTGGTTTCAACAGAACCTCTAAATTTCCCCTTTTTAATTAGAGTTTGAACACTGCTGATTCCTTTGATATTTTCTTATACCCCTTTACTGTATTATGGGATTCAATTACCATTTCCCACAGATCCTTTGATAATTCTTTTGCTTTCACTATTACTTAGAATTTAAAAAACGTCAGCCCAGCACTGGATGAAAAATGCAAAGGTCTGTCAGTATTGCAGAAACTCAATGAAGTTTTAGAAACACCCACTAATTAACAACAGACCACAGGTAAAGATGGCTACCTTTAATACCCATTCAACGTGTTAATGTCAAGATGTTTACATGTTATCAGGCTAAATCACCAGGGTATATAACATTTTGATCAGGGTCATTTGTGTAGTTTTTCTTGTGATCAGTGCTGCACTGGCCATCAAGGATACCAGGCATTTGCCCGGTGGCCCAATATACATTTTTATGATTAAACTGCTGTCGGGAACGCGCTGTACGGCGATGTTATGAAATTGTAGGGAGCATTTAGAAAGTGAATCTTCTAAACTGGCTCACATTTTTCACACACCTACCTAAAAACAGTCTCTCCCCTGACAAATAGCAAAAAGTTACAATCTGGACTGCTAACTTTGCAGACGGCCACATAAAAAGAAGTGCAGACCAAACACAGGGACGTCTGGACAGTGCATCTTGTAGATATTGCTCTGCGCTCTCTTCTGCTAGTCCAGGAGCTGCTGACTGTAGTGGAAAAGCTCTTGCTTCCCAACACACACACACACACACACACACACACACACACACACTCACATTGTGTGGGCCTAAGTGATGCAAGCTGCTGAAGTCCTCCCCAGCAGGAGACAGCTGGCCTGCCCTGCAGAGGACAGTTAGTATGTGCATGAAGGCTGGACAGGGACAAGTCACAGGCAGCTAATTAGCTCATTCCCAAAGTCGATGTTTATGAAACCAACTTGTGTGTTTGCAGATAAAGAGAGGCTACTTTTGGAAGGATGTTCAAAACACCCGGGCCTAATGCTCCTAGGTTGTTCAAAATAAATAGTGTGTAAACTCTACATGTAAACAGAGTGGTTCAGAGTGAGAAACTGTTTTAGAGAAACTAGATTTGGAAATGTACACAATGGTGGTGAATGGAACCAGGCATCTACTTCAAAAGGCTTCCTCACAGTAAATTCCTTTAAATGCTCATGAATGTGCTGTTGTCATCCATGTTTTTTACCTATTACCATATTCTACAATGTTTCACTAGAGTTTTGAGAAGGTGTTGGCCTAAAACATTCTTAGTGGAGGGATTCAAATTAGGACATTTTCATTTAGATTTGCTGTTCAACCATCATCCCCATTCCACATAACACTTAGAAGACATGTGTGGATTCACTGGGGGTTGACAGAAAATAAAATTGATAGATATTTCTATTCACCACCACTGTAAAGAAACCTAAATCACAGCAATGAACTGATTCACAACAAACCAACTCTGAATGTCTGTGTGTATCCAAGAGATGAATTCATGAATTCATTTTATGTAACTGCTTAATCCTTACTAGGGTCGTGGTTACCCGGAGCCTAACTGAGGTCTACGGGTGCACACAGACACACACACACACACACACACACACACACACACACACACACACACACACACACACACCCCCCCACACCCACACACA
>JBBMFX010051439.1:0-11191 GCA_037832545.1 Rhabdalestes septentrionalis
TGCTTAAGACCAACACAATCAAGACAGGATGTAAAGTCTTTAGTAAGAGGTTGATTAAAATTGTCCATATGAATGTTGAAGTCTCCCAGCAGTATTATATTAGGAGAAGCAGTAGACAAGTGTGTCAGAAAGTTGGCAAAATCACTTAAAAACCCAGAATTTGGCTTTGGAGGGCGGTAGACAGCAGCTATGACAGTTGGGACAGATCCCGAGAGTAGACAGGCAACAGATTCAAGAGCTGAAAACAGGTACAATCAAAGGCAACACTTTCCAGTTCTCACGATGGATTACCGCTAGACCTCCACCACGACCGGACTCCCGGGGTCGACAGGTGTAAACAAACCCCGATGGAGTGGAGTTGATAAGCTGCGAGAAATCATTGGGCTGTAGCCACGTTTCAGTCAAGCAGAAAAAGTCGAACTTGCGGTCGGTGAGGAGATCTTGGACGAGATGTCCCTTGTTCGTAAGTGAGCGGATGTTAAGCAGACCGAAGTTGACAGAGGTGCTGTCAGACCTGGAAATGGTGTTAGCCGGCCTGGTCAACAGCCCTGAGGGAGTTCTGTGGGCGCTGGCGGGTGGTGGACCAGAAAGATTGTATTTGTTTAGAGTTGTCGTGATGAAAATGCCGTCGAGAGCCCCGATTAATGTACTTTCGGCGAGGGAGGAATGCGATGTCCTTGTGGAGGTGAAGCCCAGCCGGGGGGGGGAGTGGCCAGGGGAAGACGAAGGCAGAGAAGCTCATCGGCTGTATATTGGAGAAGTCCAGCACGGGGTCGGTAGACCGATGACATGAGAGTCCAGACAAAAACGGACCACACACAGATCCTGTCAGGACCGCACACAGATCCTGTCAGACCACATCACAGAAGAGGACACCGTTCGCTCAACCGGAACTACCAGTCAGTATAAAATATAAGTGGATAAATACTGTTGAGTAATATTTTAAATGAAAAAAAGATACTAAAGAGGTACTAAAAACATTTAAACAACATTAAAAACATTAAACCGGTAAGCAGTAATTAGTTAAATTTCTATGTTTCCGCCTTTGTGTGTGTGTGTGTGCGCGAGAGAGAGGTAGAGAGTGAGAAAGAGAGACTCTCTCTCTCACTCTCAGTCTCTCCCATATACACGCGTGCGTGAGAGAGACGGAGTCTGTGTGTGTGCGCGCGCAAGAGAGACAGAGTGAGAGAGAGAAAGAGAGCCTGTGCGTGTATATGGTAGAGATTGGAAGTGTGTGTGTGCAAGGAAGACAGCGAGAGCCCTCTCCTCTTATGTGTGCGTGCGAGCCATTTTCTGTCCTCTTTTTAATTTCTCCAGTACCGATAGCAGAACCGTTACCCTAAAGATTATCGATACTTTTATAATTAGGCACCGATGCCGAGTGAGAACCGGGTTTCGGTACCCATCCCTAATAAGGACAACGGACCTTTCTCAGCTGCTTCAGCTCTGACACAACCCGGAAAAACTATCGCCGCCGATAACCGATTGTTCCGGGATTCAACTATGGGTGCCGATTAATCGGCAAAACCGATATATCGGTCGACCTCTAGTTAACTGAATTCGCATTGTTCTAGGTTCATATTCCTAGTATTTTGATTTAATTTGTGAATTATTAACAGGATAACTAATAACTAATATTTGAAAAGGCCCCTCTAAAATCCCCTTGTTTCCAGTTCATGCCATTAGTTGCACGCACTTACTGTAAAGGTAACTGTTCTCTCCTCAGTGTAAGCTTGGCATTGTGAAGTTCATCGAGGCGCAGCAGGTGCCTGAAGTGGAGACAGTCGTCCATCTGGTTGTGGCCTCCAGTGACACCAGGCACAGCGTTGCCACGGCAGCTGACCTGGAGCTGAAAAGCAAGCAGAGGTGCTGTGTGCTATTTTGGGATGACAAGTGCAGACACAGAGTGAGAACTCATTTTTAATCTTCTGTGTTCTGTCTTATTTTACAGCATCATTGATTGGAACAATCCGCTAATAATCAACAAGATGTTCAGAGTTTACTTGGGCGACATTCCACTCAAAACAAAGGTGAGTTACTAGGCTGGTACATGATGTTATTTTTTTAATTTTCAATTGCTCAATACAAGGCAGACAAACAGCATAGAGGTAACTTATAACACAAATAGACAAGCTTCCTTTTCACTTAAGGCAAAAATGGTCAATTGCACCTTAATGTATAAAACACCTGCTTAATTCAACGGGATAAAGAGAGATGGGGAAAAATATATTTTAAAAAAGTAAAAAAATATTTGACTTTTTGATTTTGTCTAATTTAAGCATAATACCCTAATAAGCAGTTCATATTATGTATTATAACTCAATGCAACAAATGTCTCTTCTATGGTGTCACAAGAAATGGAGTAACAAATACCTCAGCGTATGATCTGGCTAAATCAAATTGATGCTTAATATGACAGCTGAAACAGGACCTCCCATCATTTATTTATTTATTTATTTTTCCCAGGGTGCGACAATGAAGAGGGAGCTGAAGCACGAACCGGTCAGCACCAGGGTAAAGCTTAAGATTCTGCCACACCTTCTCCGCTCTAGACTCGCCGCTGAGTGTTTCCCCGCAAACATCCAGGTCAGTGGACTCAGAAGGCATAGGATGAGAGTATTAGACCAGAGGCTTAATCACAGCCATGCACTGTGTCAGATGTTCAGAAAATACAGCATTTGTGAAGAATTATAACATGACAGAACTGTACAGGGGCTATTTTGTGTTAGTTTTTTTAATGTAAATATTTCGTAATTCTGTAAATGTAATTGTACTTGTCTATATTTCAGGTTGTCTATGATGGACTGTTTGGAGCCAACACTAACAACAAACTCCTGTCTCTTACTCTACAGTTTGTGCACCATATTTGTGTTGTGTACGTGTTGTAAATATGGGTAAATTTACTCTTACTTTTAAAAGAAGTCGCATGATTGCTGATGCATAGCTCCTTAGTCCAGGAGTAGAAGTTGTAGTAGCCAAAATGCAACAAAAAGTATTCAAACAATTGCTGGCTTAAAATATCATTGTTTTTTTTTTTGTTTTTTTAAGTATTTCAAACCAGAGTGTGTGTTTTTTTTTGTTGTTGTTGTTTAGTTGCCCTGATACTAACAAGCCACTGGGTCTGATGCTGCTGAATGGACTCACCAAGCTTATCAATGAGTACAAGGAGGTAGAAAAGATCTTATGCTCACAACATTTCATTTAGTTATTTGGTTGATCCTCATGCCCTTATTAGCAGAACCTCCTCTCAAATCAACTTACTGAATTATATAACGGTTGAATGAATTACATTTAATCATCATTTTTAATCATTGTGTTCTTCAGGATCCTAAATTATTGTGTGTGGCTTACTCTGCTGTTGGAAAACTTTCCAGGTAGTGTATTCTAATGTATTAAAATTATTTTCTTCCTCGTTAGTCCCTCTGAAAATACATTAAAGGTCCCATGACATGCAGATTTTTAAAATGATTGTATATAAATATTAGTGGTCCCTTAATACCGTATATCTCTTTCCGAAATTCAGCCTTGGTGCAGAATTGCAGCCACTTCGAGCAAGTCCCACAATGAGATTTCTGCCATTTCTGCCTCTGTAGCTTTAAATGATAAGGTGGAGGGTGGGTTGCAACAGCAGTACGGTTGTCCAAAAAAACAGTGAAGTACAATACTTGAGTTAATGTGTGGATTCACACACCATTCACACAGATACATGGTGCTATCTACCTTTACTTATTCAGACTTAATTTTCAGCTGTTCAGCAAAATGAGCTCTATATCGCCCAAAGTTGAGGAGACTTTGGGCGAAATGTTTGGCGCAGACATACAAAATTTTAGGAAGTTTGTTGGTGCATTTCCAGGAAAAATAAAATTAGCCCACCAGTAGGCCTGCTACGATAATTTGTCCCCGAAAAATTATTGCGATAAACGATAATATTGTCATTGTATCCATTTCTACTGATGTAATGATAATGACATAACAATGCAAGTGCACCCTTTCAAAGATCCATAAACCTTGACTTCTAAAGATCACATAACCCTGGGAGTGGAAGGCATTGTAAGACAGTCAGCACACCTTGACTTTTTGTGGCTTAAGGCAGGATCTCTCAGGAGTAGCAATGTGTCCAGCTGTGCTAAGTTCTAGCGCGTGTCCCTATACTTTTGTCAAAGGCGATCGTCTTCGTCTTAATAACACCAGCTCGCCGGGGGGTATTATGACAAACCCGGGATCTTTGTAAAGCTCTCATTGAGCCCTATTTAACTGTGAAGTTTCCCAGAGATTGGTGGTTGCACCATCTAGAAAAGCCACGAGTAATGAGTGCATGTTAAAACTGGACTGGCTCTCTGCACTTCTCACATCACACTTCTGAGGATAAACGAGGAGAAATGAGACTCAGAGGTTCTGGCTCGTTCCCAAAGAAGTGCCGATCTCTGAAAAAAACCTTCCCGTCCTGTAAGTGAGGAGGCCGTACGCAGTGGCATAAGTGGTATTCACAGCGTAAATGTGTACCTAGTTAGCATTTTCTCACCAGGCGGCTAGCAAGGCTAACCTACAAGAGAGTTCATACCTCATTATCCCAAGGAAACGAGAGGGGGCGGTAGAGAACAATGTATCGCAGTGAAGTCCTTTGGAAAGCAAACAAATGAAAATTATCGCGGCCGGAAAATTATCGACCTCATTTAAATTATCGTGCAATTAATTGATTTTTCATGACATCCCTACCCACCAGTTCTTCATAGGTGTGCGTGAAGGAACTAAAAAAAATGCATTTGTTCTCATTTTTTACATCCAAGTACACAGCAACTACCATGCGTCTCTTGTTTGCAAGCCATGACAGTCGGTGGAGATAATTTTTTGGGGGGAGGGGTGCAAAATTCTTTGGGTGGGCAAAGAATGTAAAAGAGGAGGTAACCTTTCCCCCTATGACATCATGCAGGGCCCAAATTCCAGATCGGGCTAACTGAGCTGCTGCTCTATGAACAGTGGAGCAGGATGGCCAAAGCACCCTTTACACCTATTGCAATTTCTATCCACTTCAGGACCATGGGTAGGCTAGGCTAAATGTAATTTCCACGTCATGGGACCTTTAACAATGACAAATGAGGGAAAAAAAGACTTCCTATACATGTAGTTTATGTAGACTCTGACTACACATGAAGCACTCCCATTTAATCTCTCCTCTTTCATTGTATGACACAAATAGCCGGATGCCACAGCTCTTCACTAAAGACATAGCTCTAGTCCAGCAGTTCTTTGAGTCCATGTGCAAGGTGAGTTTGATTAAACCATTACAAGCCAACAATGAATGCCTTCCGTTATATTATCTGACACTTTAATGTGAGTCACATGTGGATTATAGGAGTCATATGGTTATCTGTTTACTAGTTGCTCCATACGTGGATATGTTGTCCACATACATGCCTCTCCATGCATATTACCCAAAAAGTTTGAGTTCCTATATTAACCCAAAATTATCCTGCTTATTCCCTACATCTGTAGATTGTGACTATCAGGGTGCAAGAACAGCTAACTGTAATTTGGGTACCATTTCTGTTTCCAAATTCTGCTGAACAGGAGGAAGCTGATGTGCGACTGGCCATTCAGGAGGCTTTGTCTATGATGATTGGCGCGTATGTCAACCTGCAGGGGGCACTTCTCAACCTACTGGAGGCATTGGTGGCAGCTTACATTGGAAAGGTGTTCTGTGTTGTCTGTTCATGATTGGTTGCTTGTCTCCTTCAGTGTTTGAATGAAACTGAAACATGATATTTTTCATCAAGCTAATTACTTGTGGCTTTAAGAAGGTACAGATTGAGTAGGTGCTATCATAGGTTTTGGTTGTATTTTTTGGCTTTAATTCGCATTATGCAATATGGCAAACAGTGCTGATCTTTAACACATTTTCATAATGCATATTTCCCTGGATAAGTTGCAACAGACAAAAAAGCACTATTGTTATGTTTTTAAAAAGTCAATCAAAAACAGATTTGTGATTTTATTCTATATTTCAACACTCTCTTCCAACTGAAGGCAATTGTTTAGTGTTCTAGAATAACAATGGTATACAGAATGTATTTAGAAAAGTGTTTAGTTTGTATCAGGTAAAATACATTTACATCACAAAACTTACTTCATTTTTATTAATTGACGATTACTAATAATGCCGTACGTTCCCTTAGCCCGAAGTGCAGGTGCGCCAGGTGGCAATGAAGTTTGCCAGTGCTGTGTTTGCACCTGATCATGTGCCATCCAGATACCTTCTTCTCTTAGCAGCAGGAGACCCGTAAGTTTAAATAATAAAGATTAATATTAGCAAACATATTCTGGTAAGATTTGTCACAAATGCATGTGTGTCCTTGTTTGCATAGTCGTGAAGAGGTGTGTGGAGAGGCCAAGCGCGCACTCAGATCTGTCTTGTCTAAGAAGCTGGAAAAAGAGGGATCCAAGCTCATGCCATCCTTCCCTGAGATGGTCAGCTACATCCAGGAGAAGGTGCAACCAGACTGCTTGAATTGGCTTATTTTAAGTGTTACAGACGTTTGCTTAAATTGTCATATTTTGTTACTTCCAGCCACTAGTTTTCTCCTTCATGCATGTTGTTTTCTCAGTGATGTGTCTGAAGCAATTTAAAAATTGCCATGAAAACTCATAAAATGATGAGTGAAACCCTAACTAGTGAAAAGGAATTGGCGACAGTAAATTAGTAAGAATAAGTTGTGGAAAAACCAATGATTTTCGACCAGTAAGCATTCAAATTCCAAAACTTTTGAAAAAAATGTATGATGGTGTTGCTATAACAATTGTGATGAGTGACATAAGCCGGTATAATAAGGTTGGCTTTAGTTGTATTTTTTGTTCTCATTATCTCAAAAACTAATTAAGACTGTCTATATTCTATATTAGGCTGCTGACAGAATGAAAAGTCCAGCCAAATACATTGTTGGAACCTCGACACTTCCCTTCAACCCTGCAACATTTGAGGAGGTGAGCCAAAATATATAGACATATGCTGGTTTGTGTATCTTGATGTTTTGTTGATTTTCTTAGTAAAAATGTGTGCTTAAAACAAAAACGTCATCTGTGCTAAAATATTATATTTCGTGTGATAGTTTATTACAATGTGTTGAACTCTGCTACAAATTGTGCAACAGAATTGTGGGGGGAATGCCACTGAAGTGTGTTCCTTAAAGAGAATGTTAATTCTTCACCTAGAAAAACATTTATTAAAGGTTCCTAAACTTTTGCATACGACTATGTATACATACACTCTGCTTATACCTCTTTAATTATGCAGTGTTTACTATGTCTAGTTTAAGAAGTGATGTATTGATTGAGTGTTTTAATAAATAACAATCCAAAAAGGTCATCTGCTTCATTTTCTAGATTGTTCTGTACCTCAGAATGTGTCTGGCCTATAGTGCTGGAGCCACACCAACTTCTCAGAGTCTGATTGATATGCAAGATGATGCTCCACTTATTGGGCACTACGTTCGGTCATTGCTTGCAAATGAGGCGTCTCCCTCTTCCTCCACCATCAAAGGTGGTGAGGCTAGTCCATTGCAGGTCTACATGGAACTTCTGCAGCATCTTCTATCAGCTGTTGGAGGTAAATGAAAGAAATGTGTCACAACACTGCACGATTGTTTGTGTTTTTGTGTCCTTAGCATGCCTAATGCAATGATTCAACAAATCTTTTTGTTAGCTAGACTGAAGTTGGCTACTCCTGACTTTGGTGAATTTTTGTGAGGGGGGAAAAAAGTAAACAGTGACAGAACATGGTTATGGTATTAGAGGTACTGTAGTATTTTTATTGTGAAATTATTTAAAAATTACAAACACTCATTTTGGGATTAAAAGTAAGCAAGACTTAAACATTATTTCATATAAAAAAATCTTTTTCTAAAGCATACACAAAGGGATAAATCTCATGGCCTTTTAATTCAAGGTTGATTAAAATTGTAAAGCTTAAAAGGTATGTTAGTCCTTAAGAATGTTACGGAGAATTTGAAGCTGCAAATGGAATGTAATATTTAGTGCAAGTAGTACAGCTACTAACCCATGGATTTTATTGACCTGTCAGAGGATGATTTTAAAATGTAGCATTTCTGTAGATTAACAAAGATTGACCTCTGTTGGGGTTTAGAGGAAAGAAGAGAAAATGCTCAGATATGGAGGTCACTGATTCACCTAATTATAGTGAATGGATGATTTTAATAAATAACTTATTTTATTATCAAGCGGTCGAATTTTCCACTTGCGTTTTTTGTAAAATTTTGACTCGCAACGGGATTGGCTATTTTAAAAATGGACTTTTTAAAAATGCCCTGCAGGTATTCCTGTGATGTATTGCCTTTTGGAGGTGGTGTCTGTCTGCCCTCAGAAACTCGCTCCCAGGTTTGCCCACAAAATTGATTGGATAAAAGTAAGTGTTTGAGTCTGAGAGCTTATACTTTTAGCTAAAATAAATTAATATTTCATAACTGTGTGCATCGATTGACGCACGATGTGTTTGTATGTTTGTCAGGGTCTGATGAACACTAATAAGGAAGACATGCGAGAGCTGGCCGCTCAGCTCTATGCCGTGGTTGTGTCCACCATGTCTGGCAACGAACTTAAAACAGCTGTACAAAACCTGATCAAGATTACCAAAGACACTCATGTACGTGCCACAAATTCAATGTCAACCTTTTTGTGTTTGAGTGCCTTTTAAAATTCTGCTCAATATTGTAGCCAAGCGCAAATCCCTTAAAGTTTTGCTTATTTTATGATCTAAAAAAGCAACACTATTCAAACGTAGTTTTCTTCTTAACCCAGAGGCAGTCGATAAGCCCATGCTTGTTTATCAGTTTAGCGCCGAACCTCTAAGAATAATATTGTTAACAAATAATACATTTTTATAGCCATTTTTTCCATAAAAATACATTCAACCCACTCAAACCACATTCGACTCTTTGTTAAGGTGGACTTGTGAATGTGGTTTAGGGCTCAGTATGACATACTATGAAGAAAACCACATCACCTTAACTAAAAGGCTCCCTCCAATGGAAAGGGGTGATGTTTTTATTTTTATAGCTCACAGTAAGTCAGAGTCCTGAACCTCATCCTCAAGTCAGCATCAGCAAGATGTGGTTGATTTATGAACTGGGGTTGTATTTACGGATCAAATTTGGGTGACGGGTTTGTTAGCAATGACCTTGTAGTTCTAGTTCTAAACTTAAAAAACAAAACAAAAAAAAACCAAAAACATTTGAACACCTGATATGTCTTGGCTAATTAAGAACATCTAGACTGAGAACAACAATGTGTTTCCTGTACTGCCTTTAGAATGAGCATTTATAGGTATTTGCAAATAATGATTTTTTTTCACAGTATCAAAAAGCATTTCTTTTGAAACAGTGTCCTGAGACCCAGCATGGTGCCATTTTAGCCCTTGGCTACATGGTGGGAAGATACATGAGCCAGAGGCGGATTTTGAACAGAGGAGACAGCCTGAACACAGGCCCAATGAGTGATACACCCAAGGATGATGAGGAACTGATCACTGTGGCAACCAAAATTATTGGTATGGATTTATTTATTTATTTATTTAAGAAAAAGTAGGGACAATACATATTAATGAACATTGTCAGATTATAGCCTAAGGCTAATTTCCATCTGCAGACCCCCTGGCAGGTTGGTGTTACACACAAAATAATAAATACATACAGAGACATATATACAGACTATAGACAAAGAAACATGAACAAAGGCAGTAGTCACATCATGTTAAAACATACAATACAATAACAACAAGAGTGAGCAACAAAGAACAAACTAAGGAACCAAAAAGCATCAACTGTATTACCCACACCAATTTGCTCATGCCCTGACTGACCTGATATAGCACTGACCCAAATTACACCATTCTATATTACACTAACCCGCATTACACTGACCCCTATTAAACAGCCCATGTTAAACTGTCTCTAATCGCACAGCCATATTGCACTAATGATTGTATTCCTTTTTTAAACCACTAACTCTGTTTTGTGTCATATATGTAACGGTCATATATGGAAACATTAAACAGATAACTTTAAATAGTTTAGCTTCAGGTTGATTCACATCTCATGAAAGCACTCATAACATGGCTACTGAAAATGGAACAGATAAGCTGGTAGACCTGCCTGCATCATTTAAATAGGGCGTCTGATTATTTTGTGTTCCCAGTGAATTACAAAGGCAATGGAGAGTGAACCGCAGATCGGATAAAGATGGTGGGTTGGCATTGCTCGGCACCTGTAGGTTATGCTTGCGGAAACACATCAAATATTATAATGCATCTTCGATGGCATCACCCAGGTGTGACAATAAACACCAGAGCAAGGTAAAAAAAGAAAGAAAAAAAACAAGTCCAAATGCTGCTCCCAGCAGTTTTTAAACAGCCTCTAGATGCGAGTGCAGACAGAACCAAACATTTTTTTTCAGTGCATGTTTAAATGAAATTGGGAAAATATTCTCATGCCTTATTAAGGAAACTTTGTAAAAAAAGTTGGCAAAAGAATGCCATATCTGCCAGTTGGCAAAAGAATGCCATACCTGCCATCTCACTTACTTCCTATTAGGTAAGACTAATATTAATGACTAATTTCTATTAATAACACAAGATATTTAATTTGTTTTTTGTCATCCATACATGAAAATATGCAAGAGTGTGTGTTTACTGGTTAATAAACTGCTGTTTATTTAATACAAATAAAAAAACATGCCCAGCATCGTGATTTTGACTTTTTTTTTTACGTCACCGAACCGTGATATCAGAACATTGTGAAAGAACTGTGACCTTTCTGTACCGTTACACCCCTAACAACCACTACAACACATACAATTATTTAATACTAACACTAGCCAACAGAACAGCCTCCCAGCTGCATTTGCTATTTTTAGTAAATGTATTAAGCAACTACATCAAAAAAGACTGTTTTGTCATGTATTAAATGCACTAGCTAGACAACACCACTGTGAGTGTCCTGACAAGTTGTATCACAGTATTGTATGGATTCTGCCATCCCTCCGAATGCAGAGTCATTCATACCTCTTTTCCACTACACTGGTGCCGGTTCCAGGTGCCGGTTCTAGTACTCGGCCGGTGCTGAACTGCGAACCAGCCTGAACCAACCGAGAACCGGCCCGCATTTCCACTAGACAGGAGCTCAGC
>JBBMFX010051460.1:0-11191 GCA_037832545.1 Rhabdalestes septentrionalis
GTTATATTGAGATGAAAACTCTTGTTCATTACATTTTACTTCATAATTGCAACTGCATGTGTTGTATTCATTGTTGCCAATGAATGCTCTGTATATAGATTGTTTGTTATTGTAATCAAAACCACTGATCTGAAGCTCAATGCGGATGCTGTCAAGTAATTAGTTTTCTAATCAGCAATAAATATAACAATTTCTGATCAACACATATCAATTACATGCTTAATATAACATACCGGTTAAAACCCCGCCCATTTCAAGACAACCTGACCAACTTCCTGGTTAAACCACGCCCACTTCCTAGATAGGCCCCGCCCAGTCCGTGTACAGATACAGATAATTCATCTGGTTAACAGATACAGATACAGATACAGATAATGCTGTACTCGCTCATCCCTAAAAGGCACACAACGACTCTCACCTCAACCAAACTGAATCCAATTCTTCATCAAGCTAATCATGGATCAGATTCCTCCATATACTGACACTGATCAGCCCTTCTGAACTTGTCATGTAAAAGGGCTGCCCAAAGATATCGTCTGTAAAGTTTTGTTCATTTTATATGGCTCATCAAGTCATACTGTGACCTAAACAACACTAAAAAGTCTGGATATGTGGTATAAATATCGTGCTTTGCTATTCTTTTAACAGTAGCACTTATTTGAGTGTGAATGAATAATGCTTTTACAACAGACCACTTGCTTATTTTATAATCTAGCTAACGTTAATATATCCTAATCTACCAAGTTTCTATAATCTATAGCAACATAATCCAACTCAGCACAGCAGTTAACCATAAAACTACAGCAAATCAAAACTACAACCTCAGTTCTGTAGGATGAATGCGTTTTTTTTCATAATTTTTAAAACTTCACCAACTGAACAGCCGTTGCTTTCAAAGAAAGCATTTGTGAGTGTAGCATGGATCGCTCATTTCCTCTTCATTCTCTCCTCTCCGCTCATCCTTAATGCTGCTAATGCCCCGAAACTCAGTGCAAGTCACCGATACCACACTAATGGGCTTTTAAAAAGTTCAGTGAGAGTGCACACACGTACGTGTTTAAAAGTCCATCGATGCAGTCAGAACAGAGTGGGTTTTCCATGGTCTCTTTCAGCAGAAATGCCAACAAAAATAACTGTTTATGTGTATGTGTGAACATAAAGTATAGCAAATGCTCAAGATTCTTTTGCAAACTGCTTTCATGCAGCTTTGCAGCTAAAAGCAGGTTTGATCCAAAATAGTAGTGTTTTAAAACAATTTGCTGTGATTTTAGCTTTGATAATTACAGGACTGTGTGCTTAAGGACTTCCAAAAGCCTGTCCTGCCATTATAGACACACACAGACACACACAAACATGCACACAATCACATATCAATGAGTTGCACAACACGCAGTGTCTGATAAAGGATATATAAAATATTTCTACCAGTTTCTCATGCTCTGACTGGAAAGGTGACAAAGTAGTATTGTGTGTGTGTATGTGTGTGTGTGTTTGAGGGAGGAGGTAAGAACTAGGCAGGCTATGTTATCTTGAAGCCTGTTATTGTGCTTCTGCACATTCCTCTTCTCCAGACTGTAAAATCAACATGAATAGGGAGAAACAGTGTCGGTGCATGAATGATTAAACACACTCCATACATACAGCCATCTTATCAGATTCTTCGAGATGTCAGTTTTGCAAAGAACAATGTGAATATCATTCTCTAAATTCTTGAAGTAACTAAAACTTGCAACATTTATAAACACCTATAATAAAGTGTTGAAGTGAAAGTGAAATAAACTGAAACTCTCCAAAATCTGGAAAGTCTTCCAAGAGGAGCGAAAGCTGTTATAGCTTTCACATATTATATATATTTTACAATCAAAATTTGAAACAATTATTTTAATTCACATTAAATCTGGCAACCCATGAAAGAAAAAAAAGAGTAGTTTTCCATGTCAACATTTCTAGTGTAAACGGTAAATAAACCATTTCATACTGGTGGTAGCTTTAAGAATGAGAGGCCTATTTGTTGGCATGTCTTTATTTGTTTCACTGTTAAGGTAGGTAAGGTCTCTGAGTGTTTTTGTTAGCTTGATGATGACAAAGATGCTTCTGTTTACTGTTTATTGGTCGCTGTCTTTTCAAGGCTAAATAAATTAATTCTGTGATGGCAGTGAGCAATGCTGTCATCTCGCAGTGAGAAGTTTAAACTTTCTGTGTGGAGTTCACACAGTATGTGGGTTTTTGTTCAGAAGCTGCGGTTTCCTTCCATAGCCCAAATACATTCATGGAATGAGAATCTGAAATGCTAAACAGACCTTTAATGTGAATGTGTTTGTCTGTCTGTCTGCTATGTGATGGACTGGGGATCTGTCCTGGGTGTTCCTTTCTCCCTGTGACTGCAGTGATAGTCTCCTGAGTCTCTCATGATCCTGGCTAAGCCTAAGTCTCTGTTCTTCCTTGGACTACTTTTGTCACAAATCACTGCATACTCAGTACACCCCATTCTACCTGCCACACCGGAGATGTATTAACCTGCTGAATTAATTTCATTCACACGAGTGAACCTTATTTTTAGGTCAAGGGAGAAGTAGGATTCAGGGCTGCTTTCTTGCTGTTATACAGATTGTTGCTTTACTTTGGTTAATTACCATCAGATGCCCTATATGCCCCAATAGCAGCTAAAGGATGTGCCAATAAACAGCACGTGCCACTCCTTGTATACGAAAAAAAGATTAAGAAAGAACTTTATTTATACTGAGGGACATTCTTCTGTGATAAACATGCTCGATGCAACAAGAAGAATATTTGATAGAGTTTAGTTTATTTCGGGGTTTACAGATATTATAAAATAACAAGTGTTTGTGCCATGAATAGAATGAGAGGTGGTGAGGGGATGAAACAAACATTCTGCAACATACAGATGAGTAAATAAAGAGCAGATGAGTAATATTGCACAATCTGAGAGAACCTAATGACATAAATGTTGAAAAAGAGCATCTCCCTACAATGATAAACCTCTGTGCTCATCCATATGCATACACACCACACACACACACACACACACGAGTGTTCGTGCCACTGCAACGCAAAGATCCACAAACAAGAGTGTACCAGAGGATTGGTGTCAGAAAGCAGCACTATGGCTGGAATGTGTGCAGAGTGAGTAAATGTTACTCTTTGAGAAAAGCATACCAGGTGTTCTGCTGCTCACTGCCTCTGGAACATCATTCTCAAAATGCTCGTTCTTTCCTTGAAGAATGCTGAAGTGAGGGGCAGAGGGCCAGTCCACACACGCGCTAGTCTACACTGTTTGAGGGAGAACAGGAGAGGGGTCAGCACAGGACCTGGCCATCAACAATAAAGGGGTGGACAATGAGAGATTGCCTTCTCAGGGAGTGAAAGGACTGGCTACCGTGCAACCTGCCCAGTTTACTTTCACCATCCACAGCCTTTTCAACTGGACACCTGTTCTTGGACTTGCTACGTATGCTCAATAATTGGCCAGTTCTCAAAAGGGGTGACTGTCATGTCGGATGAGAGGTGGAAACATTCGCAGGAGACAGCCTAGAAGTAATACATATTTAATAAGTTACATTTCAGTACAAAGTTCCAGGGGACCTTAACTCCATGCAAACTCAACAAGCACTGAAAGGGGGAGAGTCAACACTCCTCCAGATCAGTGACCAGTACCAAATCAGTCCACGCTTCGCGAGGTAACACTACAGAACCAGGCTTGAGCTGTTAACTCCAGCAGTTCATTTTCCAGCAGTTACAGTCACCGGTTCTCTTACTGTCACTAAGAGAGAAAGCAGGAGTCACACAACAGTCCTTCAAGATTCTTTGCAAACCTCCCCTTCCAACGTGTAACAAAGGCATGCAAACAGGATTAACTCGGTTCGTTTCTAATGAGAAATACTCAGACCAGAACCCACAGTAGTGAATGAACCTATTCTGAGGCTCGGCTGGCATTTTAAACCCACAAGCACACACATACAGCAAATCACACAACATAGACAATCAACTCATTAACAAGCATTAATCAAAGCTAACAGAAGACAGGTGGACATGTCATTAGGCACCTAGTAATCCAGCTAAGCAGCTAATGAAGCCCTGCTACTCACACCTGGGTTGACCAGGCACCTAACGACCAAACACACAACAAACATCATCACTTCGTACCCAGAGCCATGTGCACCTAGTACTCAGGTGACGGGCCGCGTTGGGGGCGTGACTGAGATGGACCAGATGTGAAACTGACCAGAATCATTTACTCACTATTCAGCTTTTCAGTATTTTCATTAAATTAAAAGTACCACAAAGCCTAAAACACCTGAAGCCAAAAAATGATATGAAATTAAATGTATAGTTTTCCCCTTACCCTAAATATAGTAAATTATTAGGCCTGGCTGATGTCCAAAGTTTATTAAGCTTGTCTCGATCATGAATGTTTTTGGCCATTCATTTCTATATAAATAATTGAGATCAATTACATTTGAATTGTATTTTACAAGTCTGAAATTGCTAAATTGCCTGAGTAGTTGTCCTTCCACACTCCTAAACTCCACCATATTACCATATAACTGTGCCATAGAACCAGAAGTGTGAACATTTGTTGTTGTTTTTGACACTTCTTGATAAACGTGTTTTTTTTGCTTGAATTTTAGGTTGTCTGTGCTGACTCAACACAATTATTTAGATGTGAATTATTTGAATAACTTCAATCAGACAGCCTTACTGTTGAGTTGTTAAGTGATCTTAAATAAACTTTCTCATGTAGTTTCTGGTGCAATATGACAAACTGTTCTCTATATAAAATGACAGAAGTATCAGTGACTTGCTCCTGAACTATAACCAGGTTTACAGGAAAGTTGTGAAAGTTAGATTTTTTGATGAGCTATTGCTTTACACTTCAGCCACAGACATTTTTAATAATGTGCATAAAAGGCCACATTTGCATAAAAAGCCCTTGAACTGCTTCTCTTTTCTCTATATACTGGTTCACTTTTATGCTGATGATACACACCTTATTCTCAACTCATTTTCTCTTGGTTGAAAAGTGGACGTTGATTTAAGTTTAGCTTTACAGGTTTAAGAAACTGATGTGGACTCATGCATGTCGCTCTGGATAAGGGTGTCAGCTGCATGCTGTAAATATTCATGTGAGATGCTCTGTATGTTACAGTCACATCTGTTTTGTGAATGTGGTCTAATATCAAAACAGAAAGATCTAAGTGGTAACTTTACAGTGAAGCATTGTCAGGGCAATAAATACTTCACAACGAGCAGAAGATGTATTCGTGAATGAGCACACAAAAAGAAGTCAAAGCACACACACACATTCACCTCCATACATACACACACACACAAAACACACACTTGCTTACACATTCCTTGATCACTTTTCTTGAACAATCATTAACACACACACTGTGCCCTCCCCGACCCAGGCTGAGGAAGTGAGAGGAAGTGAGCATGCGTCCTGCAGCACTAGATAAAGAGCTGCTGCCCGTGCCTGGGCAAGAAAACCATGAGAGCCTGTAATCTGTCTCCAATCGGGATTATCAGCAGCTTCCTGCGGAAAACTGCACGCAATGGAGGTGAAGAGTATATCACCATCAAAGAGGAATTTCCTCAAACTGCACTTCAGTTTGAAGACCTTGGTTTAGGTGATTATTTCTGTATGAAAAATTGCAAACCTGAACTGGCAAAAGTATTAACAACATGTGTGACATATGAGTCAGGACCCCATCCTTTCATTTGCATCAAATAAACCTAAGATTTACAACTATAGCCCAATAGTCTATAAAACCTACATATAATCAGGAAACTGGTTTGAAGCTACAAAATCTGATTGCAAAAGAAAACATATGGACTGAATCAGCACTATATATACTGTTTCTGTAAATATTGTTTACTTATTTTAAAAGTGACAAAAGCACTCCAAATTTTTAATGCCAGTGTAGTCAAAGAGAGCAGGTATCTATTTATGGTTTTATGCCAGTCTGCACCTTCCTAAATCTTCATTACAGTGGCGGCTGGAAAGGTTTCTATTAGAGTTTAATCAAAGAGAGTCTGTCATCACTCTGCAGACGATAACAATATCAAACAGACATGATGATTAGGATTTGAAAAATGACAGAAAAAGAAGAGGGAGGAAAAGAAAGATGAAAATTACATATTAGGCCCTTTCCTATTATTTGATGTGCCATTACAAAACCACAGGAAAAACAGCAAAGAAGGTGTGCACTACGCCCACCCGTTTAATTCTCTACACCAAGTGCACTGATTTATAACAAACAATTAAAGGGGAATTCCACTGATTTTTCAACATTTCTGTATAATTACTTTGTAAAGATGTAAGCACGGTTATTTAGAGTCATTTAAAGTGAAATGCTCCAAGAAAGGTACCCAGCCACAGCGGTGGTGATAGAAACCAGACGATCTGAGATTCTAAATGCTACCTGAAAGAAAGCTGTGAAATGGTTATGAATACACAGAGATGTTTTATTAATGTTTTGAAGACATTATAGGTGTACCATAATTTTACCATTTAACGCTGCAAATAAAAATTCAGAAGACACATACAGTTTAAGTCATTTGGACAGTAAATATAATTCCAGTATTTTTGGTCCCTGGTTCCCATCACAATGACCAAGAAAATGTAAGCTGGTTAAATTACACTACAATCCCAGACCATAGAATTGGGTAGAGATGGTACATACAGATCCCTGTAAATATCCAGTGACAACTGAACTGTCCCTATAATTTTCAACAATAAATACAAACATCAGTGTTTGGAACATAAACAGTTGAGAGTTGTTTTTCTTTACTGCGAGTTCCATCTTCCTTGCCCAGTTTCGTTATATGATTGGCTTTGGCATTTCTTTCTTACATGTGATGGGCTGAAGCTTTATCTGGCTTTAAGAAATGCCAAAGCTCATTGAAGTAGGATGTAGGTGAGACAGAGGTAAACTCACAATTCTGTGCTTGAAAATATGTACCATATTGTGTTTGTTGTTGATTAGGAAAGAGACTAGTGTCACATGGTGTGTTCATACTCAAAAAGTATTGCGTCCTTGTATTTCGGATGTGGGTATATTTAACAGTATTTTTATGTTTAGAAGGAAATGCTAAATTCTTGATCACTGGTCTGAAACGGTGCATTGGTTTGATTTTGATATTACATCCTTACCCTGTCCGGTAACAAAATACGTTAACAACAGTATCAGCCAGTACCAGCCAGTACCACCATATGTACTATGTACATTTACTTTGATGTAAATGTATGAATTATGTTAGTGATTGCACTATGGTTGGACTAAGGTTATGACTTTTGTGTGTCCCCCCCATGTCAAAATCAAACCCACGCCCTTGCTACTGTCCAACATTTCCCATCACATCAAGTGCAATGAGTATAAACATTTGAACTCTAAATATGAATCATGTATTAACTGTTCACAGATATGATTCAGCTAAATCAAACAAAATAATTACTTGAATGAAACACACACACACACACACACACACACACACACCAACACACACACAAACTGAACAGAGGGCACATTCTAAAACCACTCTCTCCTCTTTACCTCTCCTGTGTGTTTTTTGAACAATAAAATATGGCTCTTTTCCATCTCTGTTACTTCACACTTAATCTGAACCAGGCTTGCCTTTCCTACACAGAAGGCTTCGAGGTTAGACTGACAGAAAAAATCTCAGCTGTCCTGCTGAGAGTGGACTCCGCATGCTCCCGCTCTGTTTGGGAAATAAGAGATTACACTGCGGTGTACTGAGGGAGGAAAGCTGTGGCTCAGGTTAAACAGCCACAGTGTGGACAGCACAGAGGAAACAAGTAATAACCTACTAACTCAAGACGCCAACACAAGAGGGAGAATTGCTGTTACTTAACTTGTGTATTATACATTTCTTTACATTAAAGGGTCCATATCATTAAAAAAATCTGCTTAATTGAAATAAGTGATTGTACAATGTGGACTAATACAGAGCACAGATGCTGAAACATTGTTTCCATATACAGCACCATGAAAAGTTTGTCACCTGGAAAAAATTACATTTAAACTATATTTAATCTGTCTGGTCAGTAAACATGAACTCTAAATGCTAATATTAGGGGAAAAAATGGGTAACATCGGCTAACACAAGCATTTTCAAATCCGTCCCGGAAGAAGCCCAGCATTATTTTCAGTTACCATACAATATCTTGGTTAACCAGTGGTTGTTTATGGTGAATTACGGTTGATTAAATATGACTGAGGGCTGGGGGCATTAAAGACAAATCTGGAAGCCAAAACTGTGTCATTCCAATCAGCACCGAAGATACAACATATATGTGTTTATTGAAATATATTCAGTTGTTAAATGTGAGAATTAACAATAGTAATGTGGACTTAACCAGCCAAACAGTCTTGACATCATCATGTTTGTGAAGTCACAACCATATATGTCCACTGTTTCAGTTCACAGGTGCTTAGCCTGCCTCTTCGTGCTGAAATTAAATTTGTCCCAGACTGTTTGAATGAGACACAATACAGTGTTCTTGCGATGGGGTCAGTCAATCAGAACACAGGTCCTTTAAGTCTAAGGGTCTGAAAGTTGTTCAAGGTTGGAAAATGTACAACAAAATGCACAATTCAAGCCCTTTAAAGCTCTTAACCTAGAGCTTTGATACCATAAAAACTTGTGAATACAGATAAGCGGGAAAGACCTACAAAGTACATGATCTTACAAAGTAAAGCCATTCTGTTTGAAAGCCTTCTATACACTTATGAGAAAATGTTTCTGTGGTTGTCATAGTAATCCCTATTCACTCAAGGTCACGCAAACACTGAGAGAATATATTTACACTGAGCGATGCATTTGGCTCCTGGGTGACTCCCAGTTTCTCCTCTGAACTATACATGCCTTTCATCAGAAAGCACAAAGGGCACGGGCACCCTGGTGCAATTGTTCTGATTGCAATGCACAGAGGAACTTGTGTTGCAGGTGTAAAGGGCAAGTAGAATGTGTTAAAAGAAGCAAAGGCAAGAGGCCACAGTCATGTTTACATCAGTTAAATTGCTGCTGTGTGTTTGAAAAAGGCTCTCAGGGGACAGACAGTCAAGGTGATCCGGGTAGGGGTGAGTTAAGGGGGCAGATAGGCCTTGGCTTGTTTGATCTTTTTCTTTTCATAAGCAGCTTACGCTCTCCGCCGTTCACTGGAGACCTCTATTCTGGAGAGTCGTCGAAGGATTGTCTGTGTTTGTCATCTGTAATCACAGCCCTCTTAAAGAAGGCTGTGTGTTCAGCTTCTGTTTAAGAAGTGAAGAACGCAGTATTATGTGCAGGATAAACCTAAACTTACCCAGAATGAGGAGACACAGGCATCTCACCATCATGCTGCCAGAGAAGACTGTCCTCCAGAGGCCTGAAATGCCAAAAATAATGATATAACACTTTGTTTAGAATGAAAACAAAAAAGAGACAACACTTTGTTAAAAATGACAACTAAAATAAACAAACTAACAGTGGATTCAAATGCAGAATATCTATATATATATTCACTGAAACTCATCTGCTTTCAGCACTTAGCTTCAACAAGCTAAAATAAATGAATGGCTCTGTTTCCGTCACACAATCAATGTAACACATTAAAGCAAAAGTCATTACACTTGTACTTAATTTGTGGTGATTATTGATTGACATTACTTTAATTGACTACTGTTTCTCTAAACTGCCCAGAAATAGCAACATTTCTGACCAACCTTTGATAGGAAAGAGAAAATCTAAGTAATTAGTGCTCAGCAGTTATTCTAACACTACTATATTACGCATAATTAAAACGACATTGAGCGATTAGTTGTTGAGAAACTTTATATCTTTACAGTCATGGTTAGAGCAACCAGGTGTCATAAAGTATTCAGCGCAAATAAAACTTTTTACCTGATAACCTATTTGTTTCTTCAGAGTATTTATATGGAATGTTTGTAATGGTAAAATTTGAGGGTTTTGCCTTACAACTACTGGTATATACCTCTCCAACATGATTTAGGTTTAGTCCAAAAGCCTTATATTCAAAAGTACACTGTCTCAGGCATCAGGCAGTGTATTCTGAAATCATTACCGGTTCATTTCACTGAGGGAGCTTTTACAGGTATTACAGCTGATTCCTTTCACCACCGCTCGCTGTAAACAATTCTGACTATAGATTGAAGCGTTTTTCATTACCCACTCTGAACCACTTTGTTCGTATATAAATTATTAATTACACCCAAAAATAATTTACACTAGATACTAAGCCTCAAAAATAACAACCAAATAACAAGGCCACCTATAGTCACATAATTATGTAGTTAAATATTCATTTAATAATTCCTCAAGGGTAAATATCTTCACTGCCAAAGACTCTTCACAGACAATTACACAATAACCACAGCTATTCTGGTGATTCTAATCTGATAATGATAAAGGGAAATGCAGACACAGAGCTATCAGTGTGGTCTTGCTGTGTGTGAGGTCATACACTAACAGGCTGAACCTCTGGCTTACAGGTTCTTCATGATGGTAGAGAGACTGACAGCACAGCTCCTCTACACAATACCAAAGCCCCCTCCCTCCCACACACACACACACACACACACACACACACACACCACCAACATTCAGTCCAGCTAACACAACTTATTAACTACTAAAAGAGCAAGAGTCTTTCTCTGAACTTACACTTCATGGTAATTACTGGAAAGTAAGTTTTAAGATTAATAACTCAAGTAATAAGCCTCAAATACAACCCTTGCTAGTGAGTTATCATATCAAGCAAGAAAGTCAGAAGTGCATACTCAAATCTGCAAGTAAGCCATTATGTAATTATGACAGGGAGCTCTTTGCACATAAAGGCTGCTTAAATGTACTTTATTCAAATGTACACATCAATTCATCATGCACGGTAAACCTGCATACGTTACTACTAAGAAAAACCCTCCGGCTGGTTTTCTTCTATGACATAAAAATTGTCAAAAATTCAATCTGTACCTCCCAAACCAAAAGTTACCACATCCATTTACTCAAAATCAAGAATGTATTAAACACCCTCTATGTCAAGTGCAGCATAAGTGATGCAAAGTTTTGTTTTTTATCTCAAAAAAGGTCATGAATTTCAACCTTTGTGTTTACATTGTGGTCTCTATGTATATATATATGCACGGCG
>JBBMFX010051470.1:0-11191 GCA_037832545.1 Rhabdalestes septentrionalis
AAGTATACTTACTTGCTTTCCTATATTTAGTAAACTTTATTAAACATAACAGCTATTAATGCACACATTAGATGTGTGACATAAATGACTGATATGTAGTTTATGCACCATTGAAGACTTTAGTAACAGTGTCCTTTTTTTTTTAAAGTATTTTTTTTAGATTTTTGCACTTTCAGACCCCTACTTTTGATTTGTATGCAAGGAGGGAGTGATTATACATAAAACAGTTTTTTCAGTTGAGTGGTGTTGTAATAATTGTCAAACAGAAGTATAATAGTCTGTCTATCTATCTATCTATCTATCTAAATTAGGGGTGGGGCCAAATCTGAATACGGTATTCGGAAAGGCACAAATAACGTGTTTTTTATGAATATGGTATTCGGACAAATAGTTAAAAAGATATTTGTATTCGGGAATACCGTGAATTGCAACACACACACTTCTCCAACTCTTTCCCGTGTACAGTTCCCACCCAAATATACGTTTTTCGCCGCGAGAGGAGGATGTTCACATCAATTTCTTTACTTTAACTAATAGCGGAGAGTCTAAGGCTTTCAAAGAGCCCTCCCACAAGTTTACAAACATACGGAGCCTTTGTTTGGTAAATTGATTCGCTGTGAGTACATGCAAGTTATGATACTGGGCTTAAAATTGTCTATAAGCTGGCTGGGTTGTGATAAAACTCTGCTGGAGTCTCTGTGTAATTGTTTTTATTTTGTTTTGAGGGAGTTTTGTGGCTGCGGAGCGTTTCTTTTGTTTGAACGGAGCCGTGAACCGAGAGAGACATGTCGACTCCTCCAATTCGACTTCTTGTGCTGATCACCGAAGCCTTGTCCTCAGTATGAATGGAAAGGAAGCGGTATTTAAGCGAATATTGGTTTATAATTTTGTGGTAAAGATAAGGTGTCTCCGAATAAAATGGCGCCTCAGAACTTTTCCTCTCCTCCACCGCAAATGAATCATGATACGAACCGAATTGTGAGTCAAAAATCGCGAAACAATATCAAAACGGGGGTTTGGTGTGTCGTTACAGCTCAAACTAAAACACTGTCTATATGTAGTATCTCTCACATATATGTAGGGCTGTGCGATTTGGCCTAAATTCTAAATCTCGATTAATTGAACATTTTAACTCTATTACGATTAATGAACGATTCTTTTATTTATTTATTTATTTTTGTTTTCATAGTTAGTTCACTGACATGTTTTGTACAATAAATGTACTCACATATTACAAGTGAGAGATTTTCAAATGAAGGGTGCATTACTTGAGTTTACAATTATTTAAGGAAACTCATCTGCCATCTATGATTATTTATTGAACATCAATTTTGAACAACTGAAATTAAATCATACATAACCTAAAAAGCAGTCACTTTGTTCATATAAAAAAAATACTTAACTTGCATTTTTGGAAAATAAATTCTTTTCAATGTTTTTCTTATTTAAAAAAATAGTGCCTCCACATGTGTGTATTGTTAATAATTGAAATAATTGACCTGGAAAATGTTGAATTTCGATTGCTTTTTGATTAATTGCCCAGCCCTACATATATGTACTTACTTCAACTTTTCAAAAATCAGGAGTTATTTGTAATTTTTCTGTTATTTAATTTCAAAATTCTGTCATTGAACCATATAAATATCTGTGTGTTAAAATGAATATCTGTGTGTTCTGAACATACTCACATACCAGATACATTGCAGCAAATTAAGCAAAAAGTATAGAATGCAATTTTAAGAACATTCATTGTGCAACTTATTTTTAAAAATGACTAAATAGTTGGTCATACAGTTTGGGCAGTTTAGTGGTTGGTACCTCTTAATGTGAATCGAGTCTTTTTTCTCCACTGTAAGAAATGACACCATGTCCTCACACAGGCACACAGTAATGGCATTTGTAATATCTGTCCTCCTCCGATAGGGTGTGCTTTAGATAATGCTTGTTAAATATCAGTCTGCTGGTGTGTAGGGCAACCTTTTTCTTTGAGGTGATAAAACAAATGACTTTTATTCCCTCTCTTTGGTATTAAGCCTCGTCCACGCGGGCATTTGAATCTTGGATAAATTAACACGCTCTGAAAGCCACAGGTGTTTTTGTTGCATTTTAAATCTGCACTTGATTGATTTCAGTGTGGCACTACACTGGGCTTAAAAATTTGTTAACTTACAAATGACATTGTTTTAGAAATTCTCCTAATATGGCGCCATAGGCAGGAGAGGATTTTGGCAGAAATTTGATGCCTCACAAACACGCAGTGAATGAGCGCCGGGCTGAAAACCTGTGACGACGGTACGATTCATTCCAAGGAGCAGAAAAATACTCGTTGCTCAGTCCGCGCTCACCTCGCGTCACAAACGCCTGAAAAATACCAGATTCAGATACCTTTATCCAGAAGAGGGAATTTAATTTAGGAAGCACCTCTTCCTCCCCCGTGTTTAAGCTCCATGCTTTCAACCAAAAAATTGGTTGCGGTAGGACGGTATAGTCAATCTATACCATTGGTCAAATTCATACTGCTTGTACAGCATACTGTTTATACCACCCACTCCTCGTAGCTCACTGTTAATGATGACGTTAGCAGAAAACTAGCCAATTCATTTACCGAGATGACCATTCCATTTAATCGTCAGAAACTGACGTACCCGCAACTTTCGAGCTCCATTTCCAGGTAGCCATGATACCAGAGATGGTCATACAAAGCTTAAAAAAAAATAAACAACGTGTCGACTATTAAATTAGTCATCGCAGATTTTGATAGTCCACCAATTGTGGCAGCCCTAGTGGAGGCTCATTGTTTTGTCTTGTTATACACTCTGTGTATATGGTGGAAATGACAATAAATCAACTTGACTTGACCTTTCCAGAGTCGAAGACCTATTAAGGAGTTTGCAATACAATTTAATATACAGTTAAATAAAAAAAAAATGTATTAAGTCTACAAGATGACAAAAGCACTGAGAATTAAAATAATTAAAAAAACACCTCACTACCCATGTGCATTTGTATGTTGTCTGACAGGTATCTGCAGGCTGATCTGGAAACGTTTGATTTGAGGGATTTGAAGTGTAAGTTTGATGTGATTCTGCTGGAGCCTCCATTAGAAGAGTACTACAGAGAGTCTGGCATCATCGCCAGCGAACGCTTTTGGACGTGGGATGATGTGAGTGCCACAATTATCACCCTGTTATCTGATCTGTTCTCAACACTTTAATCACAATAGGAAATTATGGTGTCCCCTCTCTCTCTCTAGATCATGAAGTTGGAGATCGATGAGATCTCAGCGTTGCGTTCTTTTGTCTTCCTCTGGTGTGGCTCAGGTGAGGGGCTGGATCTTGGCAGGATGGTATGTTGTCTCTCTCATGCATACACACACACACACACACTCACAGGTTAATTAAGAAATATACATTTCATAAAGGGCTGGGTGATATGGCCTAAAATCTATATTGCGGTATGATTTGAAGCATGCGTCGTAATGAAATATTTTGCGATATATTGTTTTCTTACATATATACACAGATTCATAAATATACATTTGTCAGGGCTTCCGCTGGGCTTTAAAAAGCATTAAAAGTTATTACATTGGTTTTGGGAAAATTAAGGCCTTAAATGGCATTAAAAAGCATTAAATTGTTTTATATAGGCGTTAAAGCTTTGGATAGTGTTGAGGAAACAAATATTACCAATTTATTTTGAATGTAGCCTGTACAATTAATAACTTTGATCCACTGTCACGAAGTATGATCAACACGGAACCAGTTTGGTAATTGCTTCTGGCCGGTCCGAAATTGTGTGACACTTTTTTTTTTTTACATTTTGAAATCTGCAAATAAACGCTGACATTTTAAGCCGTCATCCATTTCTAATTATATTCAGCAGAGGAATATATGTTCATTGTTGCCTCATTGTAAGACCGCATGAAAAATGCATTGAAATATACACTAATTCATACACAGGTGTGTTAGTTATTTTTTGCTTATGGCATTAAAAATGTTAGAAATGGCATTAAAAAGGGCATTAAATAAGATTTGAAAATCCTGCAGAAACCCTGATTTCTGTCAAAATATTTCAGAACATTTCATTACCCGATACATTGCAGCAGAATAAACACTCAAAGTAAAGTATAAAATTACTATTCAAGAAATTTTAAAGATGTTTAACTTTGTCATACAGTTTGGGCATTTCAGTTTGGCTGAAGTGTATGTGGTTGGTAACTCGTAATATGGATCGAGTCTTAACCATGTTCTGAAAGACACTTTTCTCCACTGTAAGTAAAAGCACCAAGTCCTCACACAGGTACGCAGTAATGGAGTTTGTAAGATCAATCCTCCTACAATTGGGAGTGCTTTTGAAAATTCTTGTAAAATATCACTCTGTTGGTGTGTAGGACCGCCATCTTGTGGACAGCTCCGTTTTTCCAAAACATACTTCGTTTTAAGGTGATAAAGCAAATGAATTTTATTCCCTCTTTTCGCTATTAGGCCTCGTCCACACGGACATTTGAAGCTTGGATAAATGAATGCACTCTGAAAGCCACAGACGTTTTTGTTGCTTTTTTATATCAGCGCTTGATTGATTTCAGTGAGGCGCTACACTGGGCTCGTCTGGGACTCGCTCCAGTGAGCAGAAAATGGTCCGCGCTCACCACTCCACGAATGTCAGAAAAACTCCTGATTCAGAAGAGATTAAATTTAATCCACAAAGACCTACTTGGGTGTTGAAAAAATGTGTTCCTCCGGTGCTCTTCAACTTGGAGATTTAAAAAAACTTGCAAACTAAAGTACTCCTGAGGCACTCAAGAGTATTGTAAATATAAAAAGCCTTTATTAAAATTGGCTATGCATTAAAAACATGCCTACATGTTTTGGCCAGTCTATGGTCCTGCAGTGGCTAGAAATGGCAATAGGTGTAAAGAGTGCCTTGGTCATTCTGCTCTGGGGTTGAGAGAACAACAGGTCTGTTTCTGCTTTTCCTGCCCAGAGAATTTGATTGGAGGGGATGTTGGGTTGGTGAACAGGACACATTGGGTCTTTTCTCTTGTTTGAATTCTCCCAAAGTGTGTTTTAAGCAAATCAGCAAGTAGCAGCAACAGGGAGAACTTTAGCATGGCCAGGCTAACAGTTGGTTAGAGGTGGGTGGTTGCTGTTATTTTCCAGGTATGATCAGCAAATCCACAATATACTTTGATAATGCTGAGATTATTACAGATAAAGGCTTTGTTAGAGCCTCTGTTAGAGGCTTTCAAGTTTAGGAGTACCAGTCAGGTAAGGCCAGATTAAGCTGCAGGTATGTATATGGTTTGGGCTACAGTTTTATTTAATTTAATACTTAGTCTCATAGATATCATGTTATATTACTATTATAACAAAGTTTTGGAAAATGTAATTACTTTATTGTTCCTCATATACTTTTAAACCTGTCATACTGGCAAAGAAAAAAAAATTGTTACCTAAAAAAAGTAACAATCCGTTACATGCTGGATTAAAATAACATGCTTTAAAGTATAGACCTCGCATACATTCTCTTCGTGCCTATGAGGAACAGTCAGTAATTGCTATTTGTGCTTTCTGTGCCCTTTGTTTGTTCTGTTATTAAACAACCTTTTGAAGCATCTCTCTGTCTCATCTGTGGCTGGTGCTCTGAGGCTTATGGGCTTGCTCTCATATGAATGCCTGGTATAATAATTTCACATGAGCTGTTAACATTTTCCCTGTGGGAAAGCCTTAATAATATGGGGGCTTAAAGGTTAGCTTTGTTTGTGAAGGTGAATGTGCATTGCTTGTTGACATTGAAGACACATGACTTGTTCATAGGGGTATGAGCTTTGCAGCTGTTTGGCTTTTTTCTGCTCTCATTAGTCATCTGGTGGAGTTGAGAGACTGACCACTGAAACAAGAGTTGAGGTGTTATAGATCCTTTATTAGTGGTAAATTTCTAGACAGGAAGGTGTTGTCGATCTAAAGTAGGAATTATTGTTAGTTTGTGCCATTTCAGTACTGTTTAAAAGTTTGGAACATGCCATATTCTTTTTTTTTTATATATACAAAAGAATTGTTATTGAGAATACATTGTGGATACAGATGTAAAAAGGGGAGATTATAATTTTATTAGCTTTTCAATAATTTTGCAACGGGTAATTGAATTAAATCATAATAAATCATCATTCATTTTTGTCTAGTAGTCTATTTTTCTCTTATGTATTTTTGTTATTACATTATAGTGTTTAAGGAAGTGGGGTTTTAGGAGATGTGAGGATATTTGCTGGATCAAAACCAACAAGAACAATCCAGGCAAGACCAAAACGCTGGACCCCAAAGCAGTCTTCCAGAGGACCAAGGTGAGAGACAGAAGAATAGGTGCAGCAGTGCAGTTCTTAATTAGCCTTAGTCACAAAAATAATGGTTGACTATCTGTTCATTAATGCTTTTGTGTGTGCATGATTTTGTTTCAGGAGCATTGTCTGATGGGAATTAAGGGAACAGTCCGGCGCAGCACTGATGGAGACTTCATCCATGCTAATGTGGACATTGACCTGATCATCACAGAAGAGCCGGAGATGGGAAACATCGAGAAACCTGTGGAGATCTTTCACATCATAGAGCACTTCTGCCTCGGCCGCCGCCGCCTACACCTTTTTGGCCGAGACAGCACCATCCGCCCAGGTTTAAATTTAACACTTGCCACAAGAAGATGTGGCTAATAATAAAGGACAAATAAGATTAAATGGAAAAATAATTACATTTTAAATACATTGATATTTTTTCCATCACAGCATTGATATAACAATGTTTATAATGATGTTGGTAGAAATTACAAGACCGAACACTTGGCGTGCATTCACACAAAAATAATTTCCATAGAATTCTCAAGTTCTTTCTTCTTTGTGACTTCTTAGGCTGGCTTACTGTGGGGCCCACGCTGACCAACAGCAACTTCAACGCTGAAGCTTACTCTGCCCACTTTGTCACCTCTCATCTGTCTGGGTGCACTGAGGACATTGAGAGGCTCCGCCCCAAATCCCCTCCCCCTAAAGTCAAGCCAGAAGGGGGAAGAGGGGCACCACGGGGGGGCCGAGGTGGGACAGTGGTTGGGAGGGGAGATCGTGGTCGAGAAAGAAACCGTCCCAACTTTCGTGGAGAGCGAGGCGGCTTTAGGGGCCGTGGGGGGCCTCATCGTGGGTTTCCTCCTAGATAAACTTTGCCATTTTAGTGTAAAAACTATTTTTATACATAAAAAGCAAGATGTAATGCAGTGTTTCCCAGTGATGATATAAGGATATGGAAATGCATCACAATGATCATCCATTGTAACTGACCCTTTTCATTAAATACCTACTCCAACTTATCAGCAAACACTTTCTGACTTGTAGAGACTCAGTTGGAGTAGAAAAAATTTGAAATACACAGGCAATCAAATTCCAGCATTGAGGACCACTGGTATATCTGCATATCTGGTATATCTCTTAAAATTGAGTTAATGTGTATTGTTTTAAATATTAGGAGGAACTTGTTTGCAAAAATGTCTGAAATGCACCCATTGGCATGATAGAAATTACATCATGCTAACTGATTTCTATTAGCTTCTATTCATTGTTAAACACATTACCATGGTTAGGCAAGCTCTTTCCAGAGACTGGGCTGAAACTTGTGCAAAAATGTCAAATGCCATTTTCTCTTCCCAGATGCCACCTTTTTATTGTAATAAAATTTTCCAATAGTTGGGTTTTTGTTTCTTTATGAGATAAAAAATTTTTTTTATTGTGAAATTGCAGAATGAAACACCCGAGCAGCATCTCTCAGGTAGCTGATTTTTTTTGCTTTTGAGGACTTAAATGTAATCAGTTAATATGAGCTGAAAATTAGCAGGAACATCAGATTTGCTAGGGTAAAACTAGCAGTAAGATTTTTCTCGTTGAGAAAGTAGTAATATACAGTAAGTTCATCTCAGATATGAATAACAGAGAGACACTAACCGCCGTCAATAGCAGCTAGCCAACCAAAGGTAGCGTGTTGGTGTTAGGCAATAGCTATTTGTTCTGAGGGAAATTCTTGTTTCTTCAGCATGCTCACTACAACAAGAAAGACAAGAAGAAAATGGGGGGAAAAAGATAAACAGCCATGCACCACAATGACACGAATATTAAAATGTAAGGCAGCCCTTTTTATTCACCATGAACACACCACAGCGTGAATAATGAAAATTTTTCTCCATATTTAACTCACAAAGCCAAGGAGGGGGCTGCCACCAATGCAGTTGCCCTGGGAGCAGTGGGGGCATTGTACCTTGCTCAAGTGAACCTCAGTTGTGGCACGAGCAGTGCCGTAATTCAAATCCACACCCCCCTCTATTCACATATTTAGTTTCTAAATGCCATTCCTGCTGTGGACATTCAATGATTTTCACTGTAGAAACCACAAAAGAATTTGCATGTTTTTGAATTTGATTAAAACAGTTTTAATAAGTCTATTAAAACTTTCCATTAGATAGAGGTAGGCTGAACACATGAGGGCAGCCTTGAATTGTTTTACAAAAGAGGAACGCTAAATGTGTGTGCATGTTTGTGTGTGTGCATTAGAGATTAGATTATCTGCCCGAACCTGAACCCGACCCGAGCCCAGAAAGGTCCTCGGGTCGGGTCACGCCGATGTTTCCTGCCACTATCCTAGGGCCGGGCCGGCCTGGCCGGGATTAAGCATTATAACGTATGAAGAATTGTCGGGTTTAAATCGGGCCCGGGCAGATAATTACAGTTAATTTGTCGGGTCGAGCTGGGCTCGTTCACAAGTTGCTCGGGGTCGGGTCGGGTCGTGTGTGATTGACTGACAAATACGGTAATACCTCTCTTCCCCCATTCCTACCCTCCCTTCCGCGTATTCCCTCTCTCTCCCACTCCCTTTCTAATGAATACTGACTAAAACACACGTTAGAGACACTCCTTGGCTAACTGAAGCCACCCAGTGAATCTGTTGCTACTGATAATAATACTGATTTTCCCCAGAAATAGCTTGGAGAACTTTACAGAAGACGGCACATTGATACAACGACAGAGCAGCATTACTGAATCTACCCGATGATTTAGGCTTAAGAGTACATAGATGATCACCAATATCATCTTCATGGTTCACAGGAAGACTCGTTGATCTGGATAGTCTGGGAGCTGGGGGAGGGAGAGAAAGAGAGGTTGTCGGGGGAAGAGGCTGAGCATGAGCCCAGTTTAGCTGAACTCCGAGATCTCCACTCCCAGCGGGATGCCTCGTCCGCCCCTCTCCGCGTGCCTGCTGCTCCTGACCGCCTGGCGCTGCTGCTGGAGTGGTGGATTTTCTCCGTCCCCCTCCGTCCTCCCGTTCACTGAGTGCGCTCAGAGCAGAGGCAGGATCGGTCGCTACCGGGGCTCCATCGACGTGACCGATTCCGGAGCGAGGTGCATGAACTGGAGCGAGGTGTCCGGCGTGCAGGCGCGCTACCCCGGTAAGGGGCTAGGAGAACACAACTACTGCAGGAACCCGGACGGCAGAATCCGGCCATGGTGCTTCTTCAGAAACGGACGGGGACGCATCGACTGGGGCTACTGCGACTGCAAACAGGGTAAAGCAGCAATACAAGACCCCTCACGCTCGGAGAGCTCTTTTTGAACTAAAGCCTAAAACTAAACTCTCTTCATAGCGCCCTTCTCATTGCTCAGCTTTGGGTTTTGATTTAAAATTGAATTCGACCAACATACCTCAAAATGTCATCGTTTTGATCATTCACAGTGTTTCTTAATTTCTTAATAGGTAAATAGGAATAGGCTATATACAATTTAGATACTATCCCACATCAGACATTAATTCATAATGTATTTGACTCTGTGGGGAAATTTTAAATTCCTTAAACATTCCTCAGACATTTGTTTCTGTTCACCACCTTCGCTGTCAACATTTGACCTGGCAGATGTTTTAAAAAGGTATTTGACATCATACCTATGTGAACATCTACATCTTAATGATTAGTGCAGCAGTTTTGAAAAGTGTTTGAAATGAACCCATGTTTAATGAACCCACCAGTTGAGATTTCTCAATTACTCAGTTAAACACCGACCAAAGATGTGGGCTGGCCTGGCATGATATCGCCCTCTTTGAGTGCTTTATGGATTGCAGCAAAAGAGGGCTTTTCCATGGTCACTGGTCTTTTATTTTCATGGGGATGATACTTGGAGTGAATCCTTTTAGGAAAGGAAAAAGGCCTGGCAGGCGAGTTCAGACAAGTTTAAATATTCTTAGGTTTTTAGACTATTGGCCATGATTCTGCCCTCCCTGTACGTTGATGCCCAGTTTGGCAGATAGATAAACAGTTCTTCAGAAGGAGAGGCAAAAGCTTCCAGTTGTCATTGCAGGATTTATTTGTCTCCCTAATGAAGACACTGTAAAACTACAAACATAAGAAAAATAAATGAAAACATGTTAACTCCAAATCCCACTGGCTTGATGCTAACATATTATGGAATTTCCCATTGACACGCTAACACAATTAGCATCGGCAGGGCAACTAACATGCTGGCTTCAAATATGACAGTCCACAATAATAATAATAATAATAATATTTTTTATTTATATAGCGCCTTTTCAATGCTCAAGGACGCTTATGCATTTTACATCACATGCTTAACATGAACACAGAATACAATCAAGCATAAATTTCTCATGCTCCAGTACAGTCAACTCTGGAGCTAATAACTTGTGTGCTGGTATCAACTTAACCAGACTTTCATAAACTATATTTACTAGAGGAATACACAACCTGCTTCCTGCACCCTAGCAGTGCCAGCACACTCCTCGCCTGGTATAATGAATTATACCACTATGCATTCTCTGGATGTAGTAGTAAAACAACCTCTGACACCGGACGCAAATACACTTTAGGAGTGCCATGCTTGACTACTTTCCCTTCAACTTTACATACTCTATGATCTTCCCTAGGAAAGGTTTTAATCACAAGTCCAACAGGCCACTCAGTCCTTTTTACTTGCGAATCCTTCATCAGTACAACATCTCCTACTTGGAGGTTTGGCTTCTCTGCCCACATTGAAAGAACCTATATGAGGAAATATGCACATATATGAAACCTATATGCACATATATGAAACCTATATGCAGTATATATGCACATATATGAAACCTATATGCAGTATATATCCACATATATGAAACCT
>JBBMFX010051524.1:0-11189 GCA_037832545.1 Rhabdalestes septentrionalis
GTATTGACTGTCATTAATTAACATACATATGCACAAAGCAACATATTTGTCTACTCCTATGTTGATGAGAGTTAAAAACAGAATGTTTAGGCCAGACTTAAAGGTGTGCTTATTTACACATATATATATATATTCACACTTCTTGGATTTTTCATTCCTTGTTATTTCCATTGGGACTTGAAAGAGGAAAAGGCTGTTTTGAAAGGGGCGCTGGGGGCGGTACCAACATACCCACCTCAGACACCACCCTACCAGACACCAGCTTCAGCAATTAACGTTCAACAAGGTGTCGTATTTCACAAAGAACTGTAATAGAGCCCCGAAACGTCAGCCAGGCCAGAACACACCTGTCCAGAGGAAAAATATATCTGACAGGCCATCAGCCCTCAAGACACACCTTCAGGCCTGTGGAGAAATGTGCTGGAGCTCTTCAGTCAAGTTCTCTCGGTAGACCCACATCTTAAAGTCCATTCACACTGATGTGGGGGCGAAACAAATTATTTGAAAGGTTAATATAATGGTATAAACTATATTATACTACCAGTGCCCATGATGGTTGTAATTCTCATGGAGGGGTTGATTTAAAAATAATCTGCAGTGGATTTATTTTTTTCCAGTATTTCAGTGTAACTGCAAGAGACAACTATGTATACAATGTAACAATGAATCATTATTCTATTGGGTAAAGGTTTCCTCATTCCTGATGCACATTGAGGTAAACAGAACAAAAACACCAGCAGGAACAAGCAAACATTTATAACAGGAACTAGGATACTTTTACACAATAGAATGCTGGTGGGGGTGGGAGGGGGAATTAATTTCCGCCTGTTATAAACCAGAGATCGGCTTTAACGTCCTAATCTTATTCCTAGAGAACCTAATGCTTCTCACTTATTTTTTTAAATTGTCCTTCTTAAATGGCAAATAAGTTGTGTTATTAGATTTAAAACACTGATGGAGTCAAACATAATAGTTTGGCAAGATAAGATAAAACAAGATAAGATAAACCTTTATTAGTCCCACAAGTGGGAAATTTGTTTGGTACGGCGGAAAGTGACAGTACCAAAATGATGAGCAGCAAAATTGGGAAAAACTTTAGAATAGTATAAAAATAAAACAAAAAAACGAAAATGTCAATATACAGTCTAAGATGTACAGTATTAAAATGAATATAAATACTAGTACAGAAGTATAGCATGTGCAGCTGTATTATGCAAATATACATATATGTATGTAAAAATATAAAATAGAAGCAGACTATAATGGCACTTTTGTAGGACATGCACAGTATTGTACATTCTGCCTGGCAGCTTCATGTAAATTGTAACCAATAAACATTCCAGTGGTATTGCACATTAGACAAATTAGCGACAGCTTCCCTGTGTATTGCTGTGTTTTATGGCATTAGGGCTACTTTAAAAAAGTACAGAAACTCTGCCTCAGAAAAGAGTTAAAATAACTATTGTTAGTGTGCAAGTAGTAAAATTAGCAAGCTGTGTTGTAACGCATGACAGCAATGTGTTTTGATTATTTTGTATCAAATCAAATCAAATCAAGCACTTAACAACCATTAGCATAATAACAACCACAACATAAAAACTCCCCATGCCATGTTCATAACATGGTTGCCAATGTTGTGCAAGAACAGCGGACATTGAACACGTTCCTATTTTTTGTGAATGCTGAACTGAACCAAACATTTCACGTATTATGAACCGGCATGTGAGTGACGTTCACCCTCGTGAGACTGAATGCAGCTCATGTTTTACGTTTGCTGATTACAGGCTGATGGTTGGACGACACTACAGATGGCAGTTTGTTTAAACGTTTTTGTCAGATTTTGAAGAAATAGGTGTAGATTTAGATGGGAAAACCCCATGTTTTGTATACTTTTAGTTGTGTTCTTTTCGGATCATTTTAGGAACAGTCTGTTTACATTTCCATATTCTGTATTCCTGCACCTTGTATTTTTTGTGAGTTGCTAAAGTGGTAAGATCTATTCTAAACCTCAAAATAGGTGATTGTTCAGTGGAAGAAGAAAATTGAGGTTCTGATAAAAGGACATTGTTGGAAAAAAAAACTAGTGAACTAGTTCATTTTTTGAGCTGTGAAGTTGGTTAAAAAAATTATAAATGTGAAGTAGTTCATTTTTGTATTTGAATCAACTGAACTTTGAACTAGTTCTTTTTCAATGTGAATTGGCACAACACTGATGGTGGCAAACCAGTGGAGGTGAGTAGCTGAAGGGGGGACTTGTTTAAGGTCTGGCATGTGGGTGAGAATTTTCCTCTGCAGCTGACTTGAAAGAAACTTCTCCACGCTGTACAGTTCAGATGTATATAGGACTTTGCCTTGAAGTTTGGTGTGCAGTTCATTTATTAGTGCAGTCACATCAACAGCAAACACAAGATTCTTCTCACTTTTCTTCTTACAGAACTCTGGACCCTATGCTTCATGTCCCAGACTCTCTGGAGCATCCTCACCCAGGCTACGCCCCCTGACAGCTGTGTGGGAGATAGTGTCACCATGTTCAGTCTCACACTCTTCCAAAAGTGTACAAGCACGTATTTGCAAACAAGTAATAACCTCTGTATACAAGTAATTACCTCTGTAAACAAGTAATAACCTCTGTAAACAAGTAATTACCTCTGTAAACAAGTAATAACCTCTGTAAACAAGTATTTACCTCTGTAAACAAGTAATAACCTCTGTATACAAGTATTTACCTCTGTAAACAAGTATTTAACTCAGTAAACAAGTAATAACCTCTGTAAACAAGTATTTACCTCTGTATACAAGTATTTACCTCTGTAAACAAGTATTTACCTCTGTAAACAAGTATTTACCTCTGTATACAAGTATTTACCTCTGTAAACAAGTATTTATATCTGTAAACATGTATATGGGTCAATGACGTATTATAGCCCAAGGAAAAAAAAATGTCATGTGGTGCAACCACAATCGATCTCAAAACGAATACATTTTTTTAACATACTAAATTGTTTTTTCAGTAATACCAAGTGTTTAGAAACAAGTTTTTGCATTTCTTTTGAGTTTTGTACATTGTGATCTCTTATATTAGCTCTAAAATATCACATTCGCCAAATTGAATGTAGTTAACTGATTTTTTAAATTGTAAAATAAATAAAACTGATAATGTTTTAAAACTACCATTCACTTAAGCATATTGAATCACTTTTTAATGTTTCAGCTACAGAAGTTAGATTTTTTATTTTTTATTTTATTTAGTTATTGTTATTGTTGGTCGCACCACATGAAGGTTTGACATTAAGTAACAGAAAACTACAAAAATGATTTTTTAAAAGTTGAAGTGAGTACATATATGGGAGAGATACTACATATAGATAATATGTTTTTTGTGCATTTAAATCCTTTTTAACTTTAAAAAAAAAACAACCGGACAGATTATTTAGATGTAACTTCATTGACCCATTTACCTCTGTAAACAAGTATTTACCACTGAAAAGAGGTAATTACCTTTGTAAACACTTAATAACCTCTGTAAACAAGTATTTACCTCTGTAAACAAGTATTTACCTCTCTAAACAAGTCGTTCCCCCTCATCTTCCCATTCGTTGGCCAATTCCTCCATAATTTTGAAGTCTTACATTATTCCACGCACAAAAGTGAGCAGCAGATTCCACCAAACACTCTTTGATAAACTCCCAATCAGAGAACGTCTCACTTTTTTGGTCATTTTGAGAGAAATCCCGAAGCTGGTCCTGACTGCTGCATCCCTGCATGAGTATAGCTTAGTATAAAGTCCTGCTGTTTTTACATCACATCTAGCAAAGCTTCTGATGTCCATGCCCACTCTGCAGTTTCCTGTATTTCTTATGGACAAGGCAAAACACGCAGTTGTCCAATTCAAGTTGTAATCCTTAAACATAAAATTAAGTGAAAATCTTTATTCTTGACTTCAGTCAGTAAGAACTTAAGATATCCATGTCTTGTTAAAAAACTTTACATTCAGTGTGAATTTTTCTTTTTTTTACTGTGAGCCGACATTTTTGTGGGGTAAAAACTTGTTCTATTGGCCAACAGATTGTAGCTATATGTAAGCATGCATGCGCTAAGAAACTACATTGAAAAAATATAATGAATAAAAGCCAAACATAATTTTTCGTTTGAGTCCTAATTTCTCATTTATCTTACCTATGCCTATGTGTAGAATAGTACAGTACAGTCCAGCACAAGGCTTTATTTTGGCAGATACCAAATTAATAATTTAGTAATTACAATGCTATTATTTTACATCATTTCATTGAATAATGAATAAAGAACATGTTTGTGGGATGGGGTGACTGCAGTAGTGAACAGTATTCAAGATCATCATTTGAACACCGTTGGAATTATGGAATTTTACAGCCAGGTTGTGGGTGGGGAAGCAATCTGGCTGGTGGTAAGATCGGGGAGGGGAGGGTTTTGTATTTAAGGTGAAAAAATATGTGGTGTGTTTCCTCGCACTGTTTTTCTGGTTGGAGGACCATGTCCCCCCCTCGTCTTATCTTCCCTTCCTTAACCATCCCACTCACTAACCAGAGACTTACCTGTTTAAGGCTCCACCCCCTGCAGCTTTATGTAGATGTAGCCCTTCCTGTTCACCCTCACTAGCTCAGAGAACATCTCCACTTCAGAAGAGAAATCTGAGAGAGGATCGCTGCTGAGATGCCAGAAACTGAGATTATCGGTAACATGTTCACATTTCTATCTGCAAAGTCTTCCAGATATTTGCGCTGAACTTTACAAGCTTTTTGTCCGCTTTGTACAGGTAAACGCAGCGTTATGCTGTTCTACATCTTGGTGACCCTGTGTGTCGGTGCTTGTTTGGCTGAGGAATCTGAGATGATTTAGCACAACCCCAGACACTCCATGCCGGTGAAGAATCAGAACGCTTACGACAGTTTCTTGTTCAAACACATAAACAAACCTGCACCAAATAGCCAGGACCAAAACCAATGGCAGAATTTTATCATCAGTAACATGCAATCGACCAGTCCAGTATTTAATTCCCTTCAGTCAGAAAGGAAAAGTGGACAACGTCTGCTCTTCTGGGGGTACACAACACGTGAAAAGCCTGTGTGTCAGTAAAGGGACATTCACATTCAGGTAGACAACGAATGTATGGGGAAGAATGTCACATCAGAGACAAAGTACCTCGTCCTGGCCGTCGACAAGATCAAGAACCACTGCCTCCCCGTCCATTTTGATCAACCGGTAAATGTTAACCCCTCTGTACATAACCCAGCCTGCAATGCACTGCCACCAACACCTATAACACAAACACCACCGCCGATACTTGAAGAATTCACACTGGACACTGGGTTTTCCAGTTCTGGGCCCACAGATCCTCACACTGCTGGAAACGACTTTGTTTTGCTACAAATGCGTCTCAAAATGCAAAGAAAAGCGCCAATAGCACAGGGAATAACAGCCATGCCCTCCAGTGATGTGGCTCCAACATATTAACCCATTCTACCCATTCAAAATGTTTCCTGAATTTGCATACCTAAATGTTCATTTCCTTGCTGTAAGTGGTAATTACTCCCTAGTGTGTACTTTTTGGTCACGTTAGTAAGGAGCAACAACGATTAATGACACTTTCATGAGTCTTACTGACATACATCAATCTTTAATAAGCCTATCATTACACAGGTCGACAAAATAATTTGAAACCCCAACACTCTTTTCTAAACCAGTTATTCATGATGATTTCAGACCTGTTTTCAGTTTTTTTCAGTCACATCAACTTATTATGTGAGTAATGTTATTATTATGAGTAATATTATATTTGACACAGACTTGCATGCTGTTTAAATTAAACTGCAAGCACCAAACAAGAAACGGTTTCAATATTTTCAGTGCGAAGTCAGACAGGTGCAGACTGTTGCACAGATATAATGATCAGTGTCAGTCAGCTACCCCTGTTTCTTCAAAAATGCTTAGCATAATATCATATTATGCTAATTATACCCCTGCAATATATAACTATATCATGCAACATATAAATAGCTTCATTGTAAACGCTGTATCTGTGGGAAAAAACTAAACACAGATTTGAAAACAGCATGAACCCACATAAACTTATCTCTGATGATTTTGATCTATTGACCTGTTACTGCGTTAATGTTGTCATTCTCCGTGGTTAAGGTGTTGTTTAATTGATTAAATAAATAAACAATAATTGTATTAATGGAGAAAAGCTAGGTTTGTTGATTGTGTGATGCAGCATATTTTGATGGGGGATTTTTGGATGGGTTGGGGGGTTGAGTGATGGTATTTGTTGATGGTTTTGGAAGAGGTGGGGTTTAGTTATGGTCTTTGTTGTTAAGTGTTTTTGGATGGGGTTGGGTTCAGTGGTGGTATTTGTTGAAAAAGGTTGTTAGATGGGGTGGGGTTAAATGGTGGTATTTTGTGACGGGGTTGTTGGATGGGGTGGGGTTGAGTGGTGGTATTTGTTGATGAGTTGTTGGATGGAGTTGGGTTGAATGATGGTATTTTTGAGAGTGCGTTGGATGGTTTTGGGGTTTTGTGGTGTTATTTGTTGATAAGGGTTGTTGGATGGAATTGGGGTTGAATTATGGTATTTGTTGATGGTGTGTTGAATGGGGTGGGGTTGAGTGCTGGTATTTGTTGAATGGTTGGTGCTGGATGGGGTGGGGTTGAGTGCTGGTATTTGTTGATGGGGTGATGTTGAGTGGTTGTATTTGTTGATGGTGTGTTGAATGGGGTGGGGTTGAGTGGTGGTATTTGTTAAATGGGTGGTGTTTGGGGTGTCAGAGTAATTGGTGGCCAGCAGGAAGAGGAGATGATTGACAGTGGTGTTAATGACTGATAATGGCATAAGAAGCAGTGTGGACAAGCAACAGAGAGAAAATAGGCCTCCACTTTCTTGGTGTGTGCTGGTGACCTCCCACAAGGTGTGGTATACTCTGGGGGATATTTTAGATGTTGTGTGTGCAGTGCTTGCTGTGTTGCATGCGTGTGTGGTGTTTGGTTTGCTGTCTCCCCTTCTCTTCCACCAGGGCCACCTGAGACGGGAGCTGCTTGTGCCGACCCGACCTTATTGTTTTGAGGAGTTTCAGGCAGTTACCCCAGCAGTCTTTTCTTCCGTCTTTTTTATCTTATAAAATGTATTAGCCAGTCTGTAATAAACTTGAATCGCTTGTATATATACATGCCTCCTGTCACTAGTTCCTTTGCGGGGAAAGTTTAGAAGGTTCATACTGTGAACTAGGGGGTGGCGTAGTCGGACAGTAAAGTACGTACTCTGCATGTCAGGTACCACACTATTATTGTATAAGAAATAGCCACTATGGATATTCAGTCTCTTCCAGGGACCTGATGGTCCGAGGCCATAGCTTGTCATGCAAGTCCTAGTCATGGGTTCCTAGCTGTTTTAAGATCTTTGCCTCTTTCATCTATTGGCCAGTGCTCACACATGTATTTCTTGGGGTTTAGAGTCTTGCTCAATGGTGGTAGGATTCGAACCCATGACCACTTTGTCCCATTAGGCCACACCCACCCCAATGCAATACACTTTTTTTCCCAGTGCTCACACGCCCAGATTAATCTGTAATCACATCCTGAGGTGCTTAATGATAGACGAGGTCCCGGGTGCAGGGATTACTAATCCTACTTCTTCCCCTCTGAATTCTTTTCCACCCATCAAAAACATGGTGGCCTTGGTCCTCAGGAATGTCCAAGATCCAGGACCTCCACACTCATAGCTGTTGCTCCATCCAGAAGAACGTAAACCAATTTTTTATGTGTCCAGACTGTGCTCAGTTGAACAACTCCCATCAACTTTTCGCAAGATTCTACACCACAGCATCCTTGAAAACATTTAGCGTTGAATGTTATTACACAACTCAATCTGCCATATTCCCGCACTAGAGGGCACTGCAGTAAACAAACACATGCTTCTCTTTTGCTAATTAGGTAGTTCGTAGTTCGTGCGCAGATTCTGAATCCATTCTGTGTCATTTCAACATCAGGGGATGTTAACACACCCACGACCAAATACCGAAAATACCAAATAATCCATCAGATGAATTGCTCTTAATTGTATTTATAATTTGGCTTCCCCATCCCAGAACAACTCCACTTTTGAAAAGCCTGATGCACCCTTGACTACAGCGTTCAGTCATCACAGCCAGTCGAAAGCTGAATGTAAAGACGTTCGTGGAGGGCCGGTCCGTGTCTTTTGTCAAGTGAAACAAAACTTACCACCGGAAATAACATCCTCGTGTTTAAACCGGGTTGTCATGGCACCTCCATACTGCTGTTTGTATTTTTCTGTTTTTGGCTTTGTAAATAGACATCGTCTGAGCTGGTTTCTGATGTTTTTTACAGGTCCCCAGATTCACCTTCTGAATTACTCGAACTTAGTATTCAAAATAAAGAGAGAGAGAGAGAGAGAGAGAGAGAGAGAGAGAGAGAGAGAGAGAGAGAGAGAGATAAAGAATGAATGTTGCCCTCTGGTGGCAGCTCAGGATGTGACATGCGTAGCAGCAGTTGACTATCGACATAAACTAGACATTTCATTTACATTTTAAAGAGTCATTTTGAACGCAAACCTAATTAGATCAAAGGTCATCTAAAAAGACTGATAATTCAATGTGGACTAGCTGTTTTAATGTAAAGGAATGATCTGCATCAAGTGTTTTCGCGTTGAATTTCCTACACTTTAAGACACCAAACCGAAATAAGCACACATAGCAGCGATAACTTGTAAAAAACAAAGTACAAACTTTATTATTCTGTCTTTACAAAGGCACATGCCTCTTTTCCCCAGTTTTTTTTATTTAAAAAATGAGAACAAAATATAATAGCTTCTCAACAACCAGACGGGACTGAACGCGCCCCAAAAACAAGAAAAAAAGCAAAGAATGTGACAGATGAAGATAAGAAAGAAATGGGATGAGACACAGAATGAGTTTATAGACTACAGAGACATACAGAGGACGAGATGTGCTGTGACAGAGTCTAGGAGGGTTCAACCGTTTGTGGGTTGGACTCGTGGTAAGAAGAGCTTCTACTAAGGAGGATCTCCCGACACCCCGGAGACGCTCCTTCTAATAGAGATAAGTGCTTCAGAATCAGAATCATTATACACTGTCGGCCAAACCCTCAAACCACCCATCCCTTGAATGCAGTCCACTGCATGTTTTTGCAAATATAAAGTACAAATATACAAATTTGAGACACCCTGTAGCTTCTGTAGAGGAAATGTTTGATATCTGACGGGATTCGGGGCTTTGATGGACACACAAAAACCGTTAGCAAGACAAAATTTGGAGGAAAACAAACCAGGCTACATGGCCAGATCTCACACACACACACTCACTCACTTAATTCCATCTCTGATTAAACTGGTCCAAGCGTTTGGAAGCCCTAATCCTCAGCAGTTCATCCCGAGGCCTGACTGAGAGGGTCCCGCACGAGTCAGCATGCTAACAGCACTGATAGATCTTTGAGGACAAGCAACCTGTCCAGCAGCAAAGAATTCCCTGTAACAGGGGGGTGAGCAGGCGTTCTTGCATTTTTTTGCCAATTTTTATCGTGTCTGAATCTAAATGCTTGCTCGAGTGGAGCCAGGAGAAACGTAACATAAAATATATGTTAGGAGAACTTTGTGGAATGTTTAGAATTGCAACCCATGTTCACAATGAGATGCCAAGAAACACGGCGGGACGATGAGACAGAATTTTAGTGTCCAAAAGAGTACATGTCCACCTGTCTGTCAGAGGAGGAGAGCTCAGACTGCTTCCCTCTGGTCTCTGGTGAATGCTGACTCCAGGGTCGGGTTTAAGGCTAGCCTCTGTGCCCCTCTGTACACTGAGGCTGGGTTAAGGCAAACCACTGCCTCTCTCTGCACATCTGGGCGAGATCTGAGAGTCTGAAGCAGTCCCTCACTCCTCTTTCTAACGGAGGGGTGGAGTGGGGCAGAGAGCCCCTGCTAACACACAGCTCAGGATGTCCAGGGGCCGAGAGTCCAGCATCACTAAACACAGACTGGGGGGGAAACAAGAACATACACACACACACACAACACTGACACACACAGAGCAGAGCGATGAGTGCATAGAGTAAGAGTGCAGGATGTGACGGCCTACTGAACTTCAGAACAGTGATTAACAGCGCAGGCCACAGAGTCAGCCAAATTACAATGGAGGGAATCTGTGGGGACAAAACAAACCATCTACCCCTATTTTAAAACAACACAGGCCCTTAGGCAGAGTGCCCATACCAGTGTGTTTCCTACCACTCCACAGAGGCCATGCTCCTATCTCTCTGCAGTCGAATCTTTCTGCTGGTTAGATTCTTAAGACGACATCCGGAGACCCAAATAACCGCTACAAATGTACGGCGAGCGTCCAGGGAACCCAGCCCGCTTGAGCGCAAGTGACGAGAAGCACAGTGTCGCCATCCCTCCGTCGATCCAAGAATGGACTTTGCTTTATTTACAAAGTGCACAAAGCCCCAGCGATCCTTGGCCCTACATGAGAAAGACGGACGATCTAGGGGGTCTGATAAAACTGACACCGTGAAGGGAAAACGGGTTGTACTCGTGCAAAAGCTGTCATTTCCTCTAAAGACTTGAAGCCAAGTAACTGGTACATCTGGCTCCTCAGTCTGGTTTGCTCACAGTGGTGCTGTTTATTTTGTTTTTTTTCCACAACAAACAAAAGTCCTCCCTAAAACAGAACAAAAAGGATGGAGGGCGTTACTAAAGTCAGGTCCAACAGAAAGTAAAGATTCTGATAGATATAGGGGAGGAGCGATGGGGTCGGTTCTTCCAAATTTTGGGGTAGTGCATGGACAAAAACTGATCAGATCTCTGACCCCTCCACAGGAAGAGCGGTATTGAGAGGGGCAGCAGAGGACAAAATGCCTGTAAGAGTGTTGTCAGATTCCTAGTGTGGTATTCCATTTCAACAACTTGTACCATTATTTGAGCGTGTGTCTCTGAGGAAAAAATAAAAATGCAACCGAAAGCCTGTTACTGAGTGTGTAAGAACCAACAGCATGGGCCTTAATGATACAGAAGGCTAGTGTACTCCATGATCGTGTAAGTATGTGTGTGTGTGTGTGTGTGTGTGTGTGAGAGAGAGAGAGAGAGAGAGAGAGAGACAGTTAACTTTGTTATTCCGTCTTTTTTTTTT
>JBBMFX010051543.1:0-11188 GCA_037832545.1 Rhabdalestes septentrionalis
TCATTCATTTTTCCCTTCCGACCACATCCAGGGAGGGTTGCAAACTTCTTGATAATGTTGCAAATTGTGGACAAAGGCACATCTAGATCTCTGGAGATGGATTGTAACCTTGAGATTGTTGATATTTTGTCCACAATTTTGGTTCTCAGGTCCTCACACAGGTATCTTGTCCTCTTTCTGTTGTCCACGCTTAGTGTGGCACATATAGACAAACAATGCAAAGACTAAGTGAGCTTCATTCCTTTTTACTTGCTTTCAGGTGATTTTTTATATTTCTCACACCTGTTACTTGCCGCAGGTGAGTTTAAATGAGCATCACATGCTTGAAACAATCTTATTTATCCACAATTTTGAAAGGGTGCCGATAATTTTGTCCAGCCCATTTTTGGAGTTTTGTGTGATATTATGTCAAATTTACTATTTTTCCCTCCTGCTTTTGTTTTGTTACGATACACACAAAGGGAATAAACATGTGGATAGCAAAACACGTGTTAATGCAATTTATTTCTGTGAGATTTATTTGATTTTCGGAAAAGATTTCAGGGGTACCAACAATTTTGTCCACGTGTGTAGGCCCTGGGTGACTGTGTTACTTCTTTGAGATCTTTCACATTGTTCCTGGTATTAATGTGTTGTTTGCTTTTCCACTGTAAAGCAAATGTAGGGAAGTAAAAGGAGCACTATATATTTGTATGTGTGAAGGTATTTAGCACTTTGTGAGGACCAAATGTTAGTGAGGACCAAACGTTGGGGACAGAGAGAGCAGAAAGAACCTCACAGGCATTTTTGTGGATGCAAGAAGTTTTTTTTTATTCTCTTTGTACAACATCGTGAGTGATTTCAGATTGATAGAAAAGAAAGACATGAAAATTAAAAATAAAAATGGTCAGGGTCCTCCTTGAGCAGGTTTTGGCCTTTTTCAACCTGTAGAAAAAAAGCATTCTGTTTTATTTATCTGCAGAGCTTTGGCCCACCAGGACTGACTTCCAAAAGCTGCCTTGTGTTGGAACTCTCTCTGAGTCTTTAGTCATTTCTACTGACCAGATTTATTTAATACAAAATAAAAAAACATGGGCTCCATCCCAAAGAACCTGCTTTTCTGATCTGCATGCCCCGATTTTATCAACAGCCAAACTGTTTTGTTGGTGAAACACATTATCATGGATTTTTTCTTTATTCATTTATAACTATGGGACTGTAACCAGTGTTGGGATTAACGTGTTACAAAAGTAACTAATTCCTGTACTGCATTGCTTTTTGCTGTAACATTGTAATGTATGGCATTACAGAATAAAAACTCAATGTAAAATAACTATAATCTTGATCTCACAACAGAAGACTGTGCACAAAATACTGCTAGCTAGCTAGCCCATAATGCTAACCCCACTAATGGGAGTCATACTTATCAATTCTCATCCTTGTGATGCACAAATAGATTTGAGCAATTTAATTATGAAAACAAGGTAACTGCACTGCAACACACTCAAATGAGTGTAAGTGCCAGATGAGGCACTTGTTAGATCAAGGCCAATAGAGTACCAGAACATTACCCAAACTCAGAGAAGTCAGATCAAGCGCTCAGCCAAGGAGACCCAGTGTCTAAAGACACTCTCAGTGGATGAATCCAGCATCAAAAGGCTATACGATGCTATGCCAGTGCTACAGATATTAATTTCAGTCTAATTTCACATCAAGCAATAATCATTTGGAACATTGTACCAGTTGGTGAGACCATCATCTGAAAACCCACCTGTTCAAGGACACCTTGGTGACTAACCAGTCCTCCCTTTACATTTTAACCAGTAGCTTCGTTAAAAGCAGGTGTTGATCTTAGTGTAGCCTTACTGGTATGAAGAACAGACATAGAAGACTTAAGCACTGATGTTGCTCTGGATAAGAGCGTCTGCTAAATACCATTAGAGTAAATCTAACAAGGCATTCCATTAATAAGGTCCCTCGGATGAAGTGGACGTCACCCTGAAAAATGTGGTTGAAAGACTTGCTGACACTCTTTTTAGAAGCTCAGGCTCATTTCATGTGCGAGGCTCTTCAGAGGAGGACCTCAAAACAAGTAGAAATTAGTACCACCGTGTCTGAAGGCAGTACCTGGAATGAGGAGAACTGAAAGAAAATAATTTTGCCAGTATGTAATGATGGAACACAGCATGAGTGTTAATAGTTTAAAAAATAAGAAAATATACTGGCTATTTAATGGTTGTGATGTTTTCAGACTTGGCGTAGCAGTATTGAGGATTTAAAGACATGTTTTGGGAAGTATGTTGGTGGTTGGTGGTAGCTCAGTGGGGAGGATACTTGCTTCTGGTTCAAGCGGTCATGGGTTTAAATCCTACCGTCAATAAACCACCACTGGGTCCCTGAGCAAGTCCCTTAAACCCAAGTTGCTCCAGGGAGACTGCCCCCTGTAGGTAGGGAATGGAAGTCGCTTTGGATAAAAGCGTCCGATTAATGCCGTAAATTTTAATAATGTGTTTAATGTTCTGTAAAATGATAAAATAATGACCCAAAATACATTTGTGTATGGCGGCCTATTTAAAAACCTCATGCATAAAATCTTTGAAAGCAAGATTTAGTGTGAATCGCCCTACTGACATTTGTCTGGATTCCTTGTTCTGATGGTGGTGATCTGAGTGGTCTTGGAATTGGACAATGTTTTTACAGAGTTAATGGTCTTAAATTATCTGGTTCTGATGTGTTGGAGACCAGGCAACAAAAAATGTAATCACATGAGGTTTATAAACACAAATTCCACTAAAAGAGCAGAAAGAAGCTTGTGGTTAATGGGGTTAAAAATCAGGATGAGGTATAGGTGTTGTATTAATGATATGCACTATTACACAGTCAGCGGAATGGTTTAATACACAAATAGTGTGTCATAAAAAAATATATTAAGGACTATAAAATGCTTATTTTATACTATAATTTTGGTAACTACAAATAAAATATAGATGAATACTGGATGCAATTATTTATTTTATTGTTATATCTTTGTATATTATTAGCGAGTTTAAAAAGGAGATTAATATAAAAGTTGAAAGTAGAAAAAGGGAGACATGAACAAAAATAAATTTCTCAGAGGCCAAGATCCTCTCTCTTATGTTCATCAAGCTTCTGGCTTTTTCCAGTCTGAGGGAAAAAAAGATCATTTTATAGAATTAATTCACTGCATATTTAATATTAATATTAAAGAGTCAAAGTTTTCACCAGTGAACTCCAGTTATAATTAAATCTTACTCAATTGATGTGATTTTTAGTGCATAAGAAAGACTAATACAATCTGTACCCATAGACGAGGCCTGTAAAACTAGGTGTAAGTTGAATGAACAGGAGGGTCTACAGGAGCGTATAACTGAATAACTGATCTCTCTGTGTGCCCTTAGTCATTTCTATCGATCAGTTTTGTTTTATACTAAATCGATCCATAACTAAATGAAAGCATTGGCTCCATCCCAGTGAAGCTTCCTTTCCAATCTGCATGTCCTGATTCCTCCTGATCTGGAGCCACGGCCTCCAAAACATACCAGATCTGACCAGCATGAGGATACACTGGACATCCAGATCAGTCTGAATCAGAGGACGTGAACAATATGGTACCCTGTGGAACCCCCCAAGGCAACTGAGAGAAGGCGGAAGAAAAACCACCCATCCTTACACATACCATCCTGGAGATACGATCTGAACCAGCTCAAGGCCAGACCAGAAATCCCCACATAGTGCTCAAGACGAAGGAGCAGCAATTCATGGTCCACCGTATCAAAAGCTGCTGTGAGATCCAACAGGACTAACAGCACAAAATTGCCCCTATCGGTTGCCAAGAAAATATAATTAAGGACATTTAACAAGGCCGTTTCTGTACTGTGCAACATTTAAAAACCTGACTGAAAGATTTCTAAAATATTAAATTCATTAAAAAAGTCCAGTAGCTGATTATAAACACATTTTTCCAGCACCTTACTCAAGAAAGGGAGCTTTGAAATCGGTCTATAATTGGCTGGCGATGAAGCATCTAACCTAGGTTTCTTTAAAAGAGGATGAATAGCTGTCTTTTTTAAATAAATCGGCACAAAACCAGAGGTCACAATGCCGTTAATTATGAGCAAGATTAACGGAGCGACTGTTAAAAAAACTTCCTTAAGCAGGCACGGGGGCAGGATATCCTCTGGCGAGCCACTAGGTTTAACTTCCTCCACCAACCTAACTAAGTCTGCTAGTGAGATGGGATGAAAGATACAGCTTTCCAGCAACAGACGTAAAAGGACTTTGCACATTTTCTCCCGGCAAAGCTGTGTGCAGCGTCGCCACTTTGTCAATAAAAAATTTAAGAAAACTGTTACACACCGAGTCCGAAACCTGTACAGGAAAACACACTGAGTTAATAATGGCATACAGGACTCGAGGTTTATTGGAGTTTGCAGACACAAGGTTAGAATAATACTAAGTCTTTGCAGTTTTAACAAGTTCCTGATAGGATTTCCAACTTTCCCTAAGGGCAACTAGGGACCCTTCTCGCAGCTCGAGTGCGGTCTGTATACCAGAAATCAGCAGCATGAGTCCCCTTCTTTGGGGCGAAGCGGCACAATAGTGTCCAGAATGTCCTTACAGGTCTCATTAAAATAACTGAGCAGTCCATCCAAAGATGACCTGTCAGCCAAATAAGGCGCAGCTTTACTAAATAACAGCCTAAACAGTTCGGAGGTAGCCAAGTTCACAGGACGGCAGAGTCTAACAGGGGCAGCAGATTTAACTACACTACCCTGCACAATAGTATCAAATAATACTGGTTTATGATCAGAAAAGACAGCAGCATATACACACAGGTTAGACACGGTACATCCGTGTGACATCACAAGGTCCAACATGTGACCACCTATCTGAGTGGCCCCGCTAACCATAAGATTAATAAAATCCGAGACGGTGGTTTTCCAGGGCAACACACATGTATATTGAAATCCCCAAGTAGCATAATCTGGTCAAATCAAGATGCACAGTTAGCTAAAACCTCTGAGAACTCAGGCAAGAAATCCTTGTTATACCTCGGGGGTCGATAGACCACTGCACAGAGGAGTGGTTGTAGGTAACCCAGTTCAAACAAACACAGTTCAAAACTGGTAGAAGAAGACCAAGGAGGGAAATGTTTAATTCTAAGGTTAGCTTTATAAATCACTGCTAATCCACCACCTTGCCTAGCAGCTCTCAGCACATTGACAAAAACACAGCCAGTCGGCACTCACCAGGCAAAATCCATGACTCCGTTATGCAGAGGGTGTCCAGGTCATGTGTGGTAAAACAACATCCAAAATAAATGTCTCATTAGCTGCTGACCTACCATTGAACAGTCCCCACCGCAAACAGAATGAAGCAGAGACTCCAGTAACAGACAGAGCTTTGGCTAGAGGTCAAAGGCTCAACAGGTCAACTCTTGTCTGATTTATTAGCTGGTAAGGAGTTGTGCGATCATCGTATTCCCGCGAGCAGACGGCAACAGGAACGAGCCACGAACCCACTGGATCCAGCACTCGCCACGGCATCACAAACCGAGCAGGTGACCACCAGCTCGCCCGGAGACCACCGGATAGGGCACTCCTCGCCAAGGCCTTCAATCCAGCGAGTAGTCCACCCCAACAGCCCCGCTTCCTGCGTTTCCTCCACGAAGGTAGCAACCAAGACGCTGCTCCACAACACACTGCCAAGCCTTCCAGTTAAGGAGGTGAGGTATTCCGAAACGCTTCTTCAGCCAAAGCCGGTAAAAGTCCAGCAGAATAACCAATTCTTAATAAGGTCTGGCGATCATACACAAGTCCTGGGTGAGCATGTTGCACAACACAAGCTAAAAATAATAAAAACACACAAATTAAAGGAGCTGACTGACAGTAAGCCGGCAAGCCGGCAACACTGGCGCCATCTTGGATACACGACCCCCTCAGAACACCAGGGTTCGGTTTCCCAGACAGGCAACATCAGGCAAACATCATCCCACCGATGAGGAGATGTTTAGATCTTCAACATCTTAATTTAAAAAATGACTTAACTCACATCACCACTAGGGATGGGTACCGATAAGAATATTGTTAAAGTACTGAATCGATAAGCAGTATCAATATAAGTAGTAATATCATTAAAACCTTAACCCATCCCTGATCGCCACTGACCTGAACCTGCTGCCCTGCGGCTCTGATCCATTTCTCGATCATCAAGCAATAGGTTTGTGGGAACACTTCATCATCACAGTTATATAAATATACCATAAAAAGTCTTAGCCAATGTCATAGGGTTCCAGGCGTGGTCTCTCCAGAATAATGACGTTACCGTTTCCTGCCGTGACAGGTTTTTGCCATGTTTAAGTCGAAGTTATGCCTGATTTTGAATCCGGGTTTGGTTAATGAAGACCTCAGAGAAAGAGCAGCTGCTCCATAATAAAAATACAGTTAGGTTCAGGGTTATCATTTTTACTTTTACTAAACAGTGTGAATTTCTGTGAATGAGGGCTGGGTCCCCTGTAATGAAGTGCTTTAAAAGAGTTATAAAGGGTTCTCTTACCTTTAAACCACAGGGAATGTGGCATATGTGGCAATACCACACTGGTTATTCTTGTTTCTGGACATTTTGATGTAGCCTTTATAACCCCATTTAACACCCCAACTGTAAAATAAATAAATAGGTGGTCAGTCAATTGTAATAAAATAATTTATGTGATTTTGGACACTATATCACACACTGTTATTCATAAACATAGTTTACCAAATGCGGTAATGTGTATTTTGCCTTTTCAGTATTAATGAATTCAGTATATACATGTGTGTTAATTGAGTAATGATCAGTTGGTGTTTGTGATTGGTCTTTGTTCTTGTGTCGTTACTTTCAAAGCCAGCTGGTCCTGAACTGAACGGGTCTCTTCCTCTTGACTTGTATTTCTGTTCTGGCCTTTGCTTTCAAGTGATGTTTTGCCTTTTTTGCTAAGAAATCCCTTTGTGTTTTGTTTAACTCCTGCATCTGTGTCCTCCTTCCCTGAGATGACATGACACTACAATAAATAATTCCATGTCTACTTTTAGGTATGCACTACCCACCATTAATGATTCAGTACCTTTATTTTACTATGATATGTTCAGTAAATACTTTGAATTATTAATTATCCTCTAATAAATTATGAATAATTTAATGTATTAACACATATGTATTAACTATGATTTTTTCAACACATGGGTGCTTTGGATTGTTAAGGGATTAAACTACAATATGCTTTTCATATTCATTATACATTCAGATGAATTCTCTTTGTGTTGTTCTTTACCTGTTCTTGACCAGCCAGTAGTCCTGGTTGCCTTTTCTGCCATAACCAACGACCAGGACGGCATGAGTAATGTTAGAGCTGCTGCATAATTCTTCATCATACACACCTACAATCACACAGAGTATTAAATCACAATCACAATCACAATCAGTTTTTAATGGCCAAGTATACTTGCATATACAAGGAATTTGACTTCGGTAGGTGTTAGCTCTCTGTACACACAACAATAGACAATTTAGTGATATCCATACAGTGAAGGAACCACAGGCATTTACTGTACAATAAACACAACACACACATGTGGGCACAAATGACACATAGAGTACAAATAATGCAGCTAATAGTGCAAACATCAATTAAGAGTTGCAAGAGTTGTGTTACCTGACTTATAGAGCTTGAAGCTGCGATGGTGAGTGTCTATAGCTACAGAAACAGGTCCAACTGAGGCCACAGTGTTCTGCAGAGCTTCCTCATTTCCATGTGGCAATCTCTTGTAGCCAAGACAGGTAGCAACAACTTTACTTTGATTAAACCTGCATTTGTCAACCTGCAGAGAAATTGGAAAAATTTGACTGAGGATGAGTTACATTCTGGTTTAAAGGTCCTGACACATCAACCCAGCACTAAACTTTATTGATCCCAGAGTAAAATGTAATGACTGCCACAATGAGACACAGAGACAGTAACAATATTATGTTATAATGTCTAAATCAAATCTAAATCAAAATCTGTAGAAAATAAAAGCTAAATGTGTAGTCTTTACATACAGAAATGCCTGGCATTGTTACTATATATAAGTAACTACTGACACAAATGTTAGTTTGGAGTAGGCTTGCACTTATTAGAAAATCAGTAGTAATATGAAGTAATCGTAAAGTAGTAATATTGCACATGAAAACTATTGCACATAACATAATTAACACATTAGCGGTTAATTTAGCTCCCAGTAAGAACATTGCACAGTATTTCACATGGTAGACTGTTGTACATCGTAGCAAATATTATGCATATGATCATTTTTATCCCAGTAAAAAAAAAAACACAACCAGAAGCATGTCCTTTGATACCTGTGGCAAGAAGCACGCGGAGGCCTGCGGGCTGACATCAGGTGAGAAGGATCTTTATTGTCTTCTTACAAACAGAAAGAGTAAACGGTGATGGTGACTACAAACTGAAAAGGGACAAGTATGTTCCCATAGCGAGAAGTGGAGGAGGGAGAGTTTAAATAGTGTAGGGGAAACTACAGGAACCAATCAGAGGGACAACACAATTCAGGGTGAGGACAAAATGACAAACAGGTGACGGCTATCTACAGTTATTAATGAGTCTTTGAGAAGAGTTCAGATCCAAGGCTCTGGCAACCCCTGGTGGTTGCCTACAGGTACATTGACAGTACCCCCCCACAAAGGGCGCAACACCAGGGCACCCAGGGAGACCCCCCAACCCAAGCCAACCAGAGGAGGGAGGCCGAGGGCGAGCACTGAAACCACCATCCTGGGAGGAGGAGGAGGCCAAAGCCAAGGACCCACCACAGAGGCCGAATTGCAAGTCTAGGATCTGGGAAACAAACCCGAACTGAGGAGGGGCACAAGGAACCGGAAGACCTCGGGGTCGGCAGAGGCACCCGACCGGGCTGGAACCGAACCGGCAGCAGCAGTACCTGTTTTGGCCCTGGCTGGGTCGATGGTGGTGATTGAGTTTGGGGTCATGGTGGAAGCCTGGTCAGTGACGTCCGTTGGACCCGGAATCAGGGCTGACCCCGGATCGACGACGTCAGCTGATTCTGGAATCCGGACTGGACCTGGGTTGGCGACATCGGTTGGTTCTGGAACCCGAACTGGACCCGAGTTGGCGACGGCGGTTGGTTTTGGAAACCGGACTGGGATCCGAGTTGGCGACATCAGGTTGCTGTGGAACCCGGGCTGCACCTGGGTTGGTGACGGCAGTTGGTTCTGGAACCCGGGCCTGACCTGGGTTGGTGATGGCAGTTGGCTCTCGAAACCGGGCTGCACCCGGGTTGGCGACGACAGTTGACTCTGGATCCTGGGTTGAACCTGGGTTGGTGAAGGTATTTGGTTCTGGAATCTGGGCTGGGCCAGAAATGGTGACGTCTGTTGGCTCTGGAATCCGGGCTGAACCCGAGATGGCGACGTCAGTTAGCTCTGGAACCCGGGCTGAACCTGGGTTAGCGACGGTTGTTGGTTCTGGAATCCGGGCTGGGCCGAAATGTTGGTTCGTGGTGGAACCGGCACGCTGGGTTGAAGTGGAGTCCGCATACTGGCTCGTGGTGGAGCCGGCACGTTGGGCTGTGGAGGAGCCGGCATGCTGGTTTGTGGTGGAGCCCGCTTACTAGATTGTGGTGGAGCCGGTGGGCTGGGTCGCGGTAGAGCCATCACACTGGGCTGCGGTGGAGCCGGCACGCTGGTTTGCAGTGAAGCCGGCATGCTGGACCGTGGTGGAGCCGGTAGGCTGAGTTGGAGTGGAGTTAAGTTGTCGAGTGGAGATGAGAGTAGTTCGTTGAATTGAGGTGAGAACGTCCTCTCCTTCCCAGCGCGAGTTCTCCTCTTACCTTGCCCCACCACCACCTGGGAGTCCAGGGGGAGGAAAGTACGTGGATCCAGCAGTACCGGAGGATCCTCCGGGCGGCCACTCCAACCATACAACACTACCTCTTCGTCAGTGTCTTCATCTTGGCTGTACCCGGGTCCACCCCTCGCTAATCTGGATCCAGTCCACTTTCTCCTGTTCCGTCGGGATCATCTCTTACCTCTCCTGCTGGACTCAACGGGAGCTAGGTTCTGGTAGTCCAGGGATGTCAGAGGTTCTCCCGAATGAGCACCCCAGCCATAGAGGGGTTCATCCTCCTCCGAGTCGGCATACCAACTAAACCTTGGGGCTTCCGGAATCCCTTGGTTGACATTCCAATCGAGCCTGGCATCCTCTTCATCCGAGCTTGAAAACCAACTGAGCCTGGAAGGTTTGAATGAGCCTTGTAGACATCTCCCTGATCCAGCAGCTCTTCTGGTCCACGAGTGAGGGGACGTTGAACTTGGCAACCGAGCAGATCAAAGGAGTAACTCGGTTCCTCTTCTTCTGACTCAGTCTCATCCTGGACCCAGGATCTCTCACTGCACGGTTGTCTGTACCGTCGGGTTTCCTGGGTCTTGCGATCCGAACAGTTGTACAGCCTCTACGGGCAGACAGACAACCCTGCACACCACATCCCTTCACTCCCCACCTACCTCAAACGAACACTCTCCTTTCGCTTTGTTTATTAAAGTGCACCACTCACAGACCTGTGTGGTTGACAGTGGTCTTTGTGTATTTGTTTTTGAGAAACACTTTAGAAAGTTCCAGTATAGAATCAGAGCAGCCCTGACAGAACCCTTGAGGGTTCAGGTCTATAACAGAATGCACATGAGAAAAATTGAGGAACTTTAACAAATTACTAAACAGGCTTATCCAGCATTCTAGAAAAGAATCTGAGACTCCAAGATTAGTGTCCCCCTAAGTAGAGGGATGAACCGATGACATCGATCCTCCCTATTTAGGGTAAGCAGCTCTTGCCTCCCTCTACTGCCCAAAGGTGGCCTAGCATTAAAGCTCATCACAATAAAACACATTGCTCAGAAAAAAAAAATTATACTTTACTTCAAACAGAACATTTTCCTTCAAACATTTAGGATTGTTTACAGGATGAATAAAAAATCTTCCAAGAGATCATTTAATTTGCTCTCCCAACTCCTTTACCCAATGGTAGTCACTCTACACCAGGGGTGTCCAAATCCGGTCCTGGAGGGCGGGTGTCCAGCACAGTTTGATGGTAGTCCTCCTCAAACACATTCACTAAACCTGACAATTAACTGGCAAGTTGAACCA
>JBBMFX010051564.1:0-11187 GCA_037832545.1 Rhabdalestes septentrionalis
CTTCTAATGGGTTGAGGGTAACATCCTGTCATGTCTGAGTGAGCACTTCTCTGAAGACACTCCTGGTTTATGGTAACGTGCTTAGGAGTTGGAGTGGAATGAGCTGGTGTCTGCTCTTGGACATATTGGGCAGTGCGCTGTTCCTGTCTCTCTCGTAATGACATGTTGGTCACACTGCTTGTTTCAAAGCCTAGTTCAATTAGTCCAGCTTCTAATAAATTAGCTTCTGCGAGCGCGGCTTCTTTCTCTTTGTCAGCCTGAAGTGCCTCGAGTGTACATTGCAGGCGGGCTTGTTCAACTTTGATTTCTATTTCTTTATGGGTGTATGTGGCTCTGGCTTGAGCAGCTTCAGCTTTTGCTTTGGCTCTCAAAAACTCTAAACTAGCTCTGGAGCTGCTTCTTGAAACAGCTGACTTAGTTTCAGATATTTGTAATCTGCTTTCTGCCATTTTTTCCATCTTACGGGGTTACTTGCACTTGTTGCGTTCACAGGGCTCCACGTGTTGGCTTCCGTTGATTGTCCCATGTCCGTAGTGCTGTCTTTTCACTGTAGGGGCTTCGCCTGAGACTGGCTATCCGAACTGCTAAACAATCATCAAAAGAACCAGAAACTCCAGGACTTGGCTAGTTGACTTCAAATGTACTGGTCTTCTGAACAGATATTGTGAAACTGCAACAACAAATACGATACATGAATGTACTAGTCACGGAAGCGATAGACAGATATATACAATTAGCTCCTAATTAGCTCCATCGCTAATTACAGTATACACTTCAATGTAAATAAATCATATCCTACCAATAAACATAGCCTATGTATTAAATTCAACTCAAGACATGTTAGTTGGTAACTTTCAGACAATGCTTTACGGGTGGAAAAGAACCCAACGTACTGCAGAGCCACCATCATGTGCATAACACTGTAGTTTATCAAGAACTAAAACAACATTAAGTTATAATAACGTTTAAACTATAACACAACATGCGGGTTTCAAGCTGCCAAAAAGTCATTACAGCTTATAACTTGTGAATGTCAAAAATGTGGACATAGAGGAAGGCTATAAGACACAAGATGGACTTCAGTTGGGACCTTCTACTGGGACGAAATATAATAACTGGGCCTCAGTGAATTTTAATTGAATACCCCTGCTATAGTGTGTAAGCAAGTCCTGTTTCATATGTGTGTAGTAATAGATTTCACTAGCGTGTGTAACCGGTTTCATTTATGAGAGCATTTCAGTAATGTATGTGGGTGTATAATTTTTCAGAAATGTGTGTGAGGGGGTTTAATATGTGTAGGTGCATGGTAAAAAGTCCCTGACAGCCTCTCATCATTCGTACATTTGTCTTTTTAACCAATGTGTTTACATTATCCCTTGTCTGTGAAACCTTACCAACCATGTAGGAAAACATTAGCAACTGTTTAACAACCCATCACAGCTACAGCAACAAGACAGTTCAGTGACACTTGAGACAGTTGAGTGGCATTTGAGACACTTGAGTGGCTGTGAATAGACTTTTTTTAAACACAAACATTTTTGGCCCAAAACCAATGTCCGGGTTTTTTCCACACACTGTTTTCATAGCAAATACACTTAGCATTTTCTCAGACTTAGCATTTATGTTGGACAACTTCGTATTAAAACATTGAAGCACAAATCATAAATATGAGCTAAAACAAACAAACAAAAATGTGTATTTGAATCAAACATTTGAATAAATAACAAAGAGTGGTTAAAACACATTAGGCATTCAAGGAATAAGGAAGCAGGGCGTGACCTAAACTAGTTTAACAAGTGTCTTATAGCATGAGATTCATCAGTGTGTGAGCCTGTTATGTACCGGTCACATTGAAACCAGGTGAGCTTGACAGATTTTTAACTCTAAAATTCAAATAAGGTTTTTTCTTCTATGTTATATATGTTTTTTATACTTTGTATTTATTCCAAGTTTATTTATTTATCTATTCTACTCCTGTTCTATTTTAACATTTGTCTTTCACTCAGAGGTTTTATTTTTGTCTTTTTGGCAGAGGTTACCAAATAGTTAAAAAATCTATCTTTAAAAGTAAAAAAAATAAGCTCCCTATTGTAAGGACATTTTTGGTACTGTTTGTCTCACAGTAAATCAATAAGTACAGCAAAAAATAAAGGACACACACAACACTGTAACAGTGATCAATAAAAAATGTTTACTATGTAGGAAGCAGCAATCGTGATAAGAGATGGCACTGATCATATCTAGACTACAGCTAACATATATATAGATATATATGCGAATGCTGTTCCCCCTGATGATGCTTTCATAAATCTGGGAATAATTAAGAGGTCAGCACCTTGAGATCTGAGTGACTGCGGTGGTTCATAGTAAGACAAAAGTTCACAGAGGTAATCAGGTGCAAAGCCTTTTAAGGCTAATAAGTCGTTATTAGAATTTTTAGTAGATGTTTGATTGGGAGCCAATGTATTCTGGATAATATTGGACTAATGTGGTCAAATTTCACATGAGGACTCTAACTGCTGCATTCTGCACAAGTTGAAGCTTGTTTAAGTTTTTATTGGAGCAGCCTGTCAGGCAGTGATGGAGGAAGTTCTGAAGCATAGTACTTAAGTAAAAGTACTAATATTTTATATATCTGTTGAGAGAACTAAAAGGGAAACATAACAGTAACCACACACTAGTGGTGGGGTGGCACTCTCAAGAATTTGGCAGTATGAGTGTCATTGCAAGCCCTTAAATAAACTTCGGAGGGGGTCCTAAAATGTGTGAGAAAACAAGGAAATACAGGAGTGTTGGTATGATGCAGGGCTGGACTGGGATGCCTGGCCAACCACGCTGCCATTCCAACTGGTGGCGAATTTTCTTAAATACAGCCAAGGATTTCTTACTGATTCAGAGCTGCAGGGCTCCTGCTACACTCAGTCGATGTTGCCTCTGGGTCCTTGTTGAACGTTTCTCTCCTCTTGAAATCAAGCCAGTCTATTAGGCCGTGCTGCTAACTTTTGCGCACTCTGCCATCATTGGAGCTAATAAAGCCATCCTGATTGGAAGGAAATGGCAAACAATGCCAGAACACAATGGGCTAACCATTTTTTCATGCAAGATTTTGAGGAAATTGTGTTCATAAAATGTAATGACTAATGGCATAATGTGTAGAAATGTAGTAGAGTAGAAAGTACAGATAATTGCCCCAAATTGTAATGCAGTAAAATAAAAAAATGCTAACCACACTAAGCATTTTCTCACATTTAGCATTTACGTTTGACAAGTTCATTAGCATTAGCATGAAGATTGAATATTTGGAGATACATTTTTTTTTTAATGTAATGCATCACCAGCTATGGCAAAGCACAAATCATAAATATAAGCTAAAACAAAATATTTTAATGAAATATTTTAATAAGTAAGAGACTTGTTCAAATATCTTAGTTATACCAGGGATAAGGAAACAAGGGAGCAGGGAGTAATGTGCCCTTGTTTAACAAGAGTCTTACAGTATGAGATTCATTAATGTGTGAGCCTGCTACAAACTGGTTACATTGAAATCAGGTGAGCATTGCAGATGTTTTACTCTAAAAGTCGAATAGTGTTTTTGTATTGATGCTTTTCATACTTTGTGTATATTCCAAATTTATTTTGATGATTGCTCTTTTATTTTTATTTTGAATAAGAAATGTTGACCCCACTAGTATATAATATAAATCGATAAATTAAACTGTAAATATAGCCTGGAATATATATGAAATCCCCTGCTTTTTGCAGGGGTTATGTTCCAAAAGCACCAATTTGTAAAGGAAAAATGCATTGTTATGCCTATTTTTATAGTGTAAACCCTTAATTTTTAAAACATTACACTTCATAAAAATATAAAACGTAAGCCCATGCAGACTGCATTTTTATTCAGGCAGGGGCATTTTCTTTGGCATGCGTTGTAGTTTCTTTGGTATAAACAGGTAAATACAGTAATACATTTGGGCAATTTTAGTAGTAAAAATAAAGTTAAATATAGGGGTAATCACAAACAATAATAATTTCCTCTTCAACACACACACATCTTATTCAGGGTGCTTCAGGAGGAGTGATGTAGTGTAGAGAGCTGCCGGTTGTAGCAGACATGAGCGACTGAGCTCAAAAGCCTTTTTTTTAAATTAAAATTACACAAAAAATATTGGGCTTTAAGAAGAACAAAATGAAAAACAAGGAAAACACTCTAGATGAGACAGGGGCGGACAGGCAATCTGTGTGTTCTTGAAAGGAACGGCTTTCTTCCAGAATTCTGTGCAGCTGGTGAAGAAATTTCAGGATGTTTTAAGTCCCAGTCTGCCCCTGCTTTGAGTACAGCATATTTAAACATCCCAAAAGTATTTTCTTTCTGTTCTTATAACAGTAAAAAAAAACATTTAGACAGTAATATTTTATATAGAATTATAGATAAATTTATGTTTACATTTGTTACAAAATTAGTATATTATATTTTTCTTAATAATTTAGCACTAAAATGCATGAATAATTATATATTGCCTCATAAAAGGCAAAATAAATGTGGATGACATCTGCAGTTTTTGGCTGGAGCTTTTGTGTGGTTCTAATAAAATAAAAAAAAAACAGTACCCACAACCATTTTCAGCTTAATACATTACCCTTAACAAAAATATAAATGTAAGCATATATCCTATCTCCCACATTTAATTAATGAAAACATGTTTTCTTTGGTATTCACTGTCCTTTTCTTTGGCATAAGCAGGGTAAGTACAGTAAAATTTTTATTAATATTTTTTTGTATCAAAAAACAGACAAATGTACAGGTAATCACCAATTATTTTTACAGTTCAGTAATTTACTATTTGTTGGCAGCGATACACTGGTTAAAACAGACATTGGACAGCAACTAAGCTCAACAGCCTCTTTTCACAAGTTATTTTTCTGTGATAGTAACTTTTTACTTTATGTGATGCCGTTTTTTAAAAACACCTTTTTCATCATTTAGCACAATGTTCACACAATGGTCACATGTGTTATGTTTAGGTACATTTTCTTGCTGTGATATTGTTAAATGTTATTTCTAAATCTAATTATAAAATCTTAAATCTAAATCTTAAATCTAAAGCATAAATCATCATGTTAAATCTAAATTTAAATGTTAAATCTAAATCTTATCTCGCTCTTAAAATGTAAAACTCAACATGTAGATATGACTCAGTGACACCTTTCCAACAACCCCGTGTTAGCCATGACAGCCTCCAGTGATCCAGAGATATTGAAACTGTTCACTTCGCCCCGGTGTCCCATTACTTTTGTCTGAGGTAAACGATTTTCAGCGAATAATTCCGAATCGCTAGGGGCTATTATTAGGAGTCTTTGGAAAGGTCTCATTCAGCCCTACCTAATTGTAAAGTTTCACAGAGATTGGTTGTTGCCCCGCCTAGAAAAGCCATGGGTACATTCTGTGCAACATTTAGATTTAAGTTTAAGATTTAGATCTAATGTATAAGATTTAGATTTAAATTTAACATTAACAATTTGTTTAACATTTAACATTTAGATTTACATTTAAATGTAAGATTTAGGTTTAACATTTAGATTTTAATTTAACATTTTAAGGTTTACCGTTTGGATTTAAGATTTATATTTATATTTAACATTTAGACTTAAGATTTAAAGATTTATATTTAACATTTAACAAATAGAAATGTAATTTAACATCAAATACACCATTTAACATTTATGCAGCAAGGAAATGGACCAAAACATAACACTGTTTTTTTTTTATCTCTAAATGTGTCATTTGCTAAATAAAGGGAAAACACTCACTTGCTCATCAGCAAATCCCGCACATTTTCTTGCTGCTTTACACATGCCGGTCTTATCCCCTCTCCCTATCCACTACTGCACGGGGCTATCATTGATGCCATAATGGAGTGCTACAGCAGCATATCCAGGAGTTCAACCTTATCCTTGAGTGTCTTACACCTTCCCTTGTGCTTAGGTGCATTGCCAGTTGGTGCATGCAGGGTGTTTAGGCGGCATCCTACGGCTTTTAGATGAACACAATAAAAACACAAAAACAGGAAGCCAATAGCTCAAAATTCAAGATTCAAGATTCTTTATTTGACAGAGTAAAATGTATCCTCCTTTTGACTGTGCAACCATTATAATCAAGCAGTAGCTTTAAATTAAACATTTTGAATTCTCTGAAAAAACTACTAAAGTATAAATGCGTAGCATAGCGGAGCGATCCAGAGGGCGTCTGAATGTGGCCCCATCACCCCCTACACTGATTTACATGTAGCTGAATTTATGTTGGATTACTATTTTTGTTTCAAAAATAGTACCTTTTCTTGATAATTTAAAAAGAAAAGAAAAAGAAAAAAGCAGAAAAAAATGCAGAGAATATTTGTAGGTTCTGCATTACTGTGGAGATTTCCTTGTGAAACTGGGTAGTTAGTGTGTGTGTATATTTATATACATAAATTATTAATGTAGAAATGGCGATATTGCCGCCTGGAGAGCAGCTTTTAAGGTGGAACGAATATTTAAAATGGGAGCGACGCGTTGGGGTGGGGTGGGGTGGGGGTCTTTTAAATCGCTAGGGGTGGGGGGGGGTAATGCCTTCTAATGCCCACTTTGGAGCCGGCACTGGAAAGGAGTATCTATTCCCGAACGCGAGCCTGTGACGTGTACTGGTGGGTGTGGTTTCCCTAATACAAATATTTTTTTAAGTACTGAAAGTACTATTTCAAACAGTACAGCAGACAACATTTTCAAGAATAAACTTTGTGTAGTGTGAGATGAATTGAGATGTATATTTTCGTTTTTGGGGGCATTCTCCCCTGGTCATGATCCTCCACTGAACAGATAGCAGTTGCCATACCTTCAGTCCTTGGCACAAAAAGTAAACTAATTGGGATACCCTTTTGCTAGCATGGGGAAGTACGCGATGCACAAGCTACTGTCTCGCGTGCATGCTATTATTTGCTTTCTCTTGTTTTCAGGATATTTTATTCAATTTGCGGGCATCAGCGAGTCACTATCAATATGCAGGAGACTCACAGTCCTTCTGGGAGACTTGGGATATCTGATACTAGCGGGTGCCCAAACTCCACGGTAATCTTTGTGTTCTGGAAAAGTTCAGAACGTCTGTCTCGTGCACGGACATTGGCCTGCCTTTCTAATTAACTGACTAATACGATCTAACTGCTAATATGATCATTTATCACAAATCGAATAACGGACTAACACCACCATGAGACATAAGACTTGATAACATAATTCAACTGAGTTGCCTTAGTATCTGCAACAAAGATCTTTTGCACATGTGCAAATGTGTTTTTATATTTACACAGAATTGATTTCTAAAAGTTGAAGGTTAAGTAGAAAGTTCGGCATTATTGTAGAGATTTCCTTGTGAAACTGGGGGGGTTACTGTGTGCATGAATATCTATACATATATAAACTAGTACTATATATGTTATGTACTACAGGCTGCTCAAAATTCATGGTAATCTTTGTGTTCTGGAAAAGTCCAGAACGGCTGTCTGGTGCACGGAAATTGGCCTGCCTCTCTCCCTAACTGACTAACAAAGCAGGGGGTGCTAATACAATCATTTATCAAATGTAATCCATAACTAAAACCAACAAAAAATAATTTATTTTTCTGTTGTGGAGATTAGTATGTAGTAATTTGAAGTGCTTGGTCAAGGACTATGTTTTAGTCACAGCCTGCCCCTGAAGTGAGAGATGGCTTGCACAGTTGGAAAATGTTGTTCAGCATAGGCCTTTTGCGCATGTATGAAAGTGTTTTTCTATTCTATCACACCGAATTTATTTCTGAAAGTTAAAAGTTAAGTAGACCGTTAACTGTTTTTGCATAATAGTGACAATATCAAATTCCAGCTGCTATTTGTTGTACAATAAACTGTATAACCTCGGTTACTCATTCACATTTTTCTCGTTTTGGGGAAAGTTTCAGACATTTTGGTGGTGACAGAAATGTTTATATAAATTGTGATATTTTAGAATGAATAATTTTGTAAATGTGAAAAATGTATGTTTTCACAAATAAAAAAAAATACAGCTTCTAGAATTCAGATTATTTATAAGTTTGTTAAGTGGTGAGATCAAGTGTTTTGTGACAGAACAATTGGTTTAGTTTCACACTATTTTTTGGGCACTCTCACAGGGAGTTTGCAGAAAAGGTATAATGGATCTATCAGTGAGGTAGATAGCCATCATATTTTCTCACACAGAATTTCTGCCAGTTTTCGAGTTGAGGTACAGTCAAGTATGATGGAAAAATACTCATGAATCGGCATTAATGAATTTCCTCTAATCACATTGCAACTTCATAGCTAGCTGCATACAATTTATGTTTGTGATTGAGACCCCCTGAGTTATAAAATGTGCTTGTGCTTTGTTTCCTTTTTATCAGGAACCTAATACGTAATTTGCCTCAGGCTGCTTTAGCCCTGTGATTTAAACTTCAGGGAACAAAGATCTGTCAGTGAGGTAGATAGCCATCATATTTTCTCAAACCGTATTTCCGTCAGTCTTCTTGTTAAGCAACAGACAAGTATGATGGAAAGAATCCCATGGACCAGCATTAATGAAATTCCTCTAACCACATTGCACTTTCAAAGCAAACTGCATGCATTTTACACTTTGTGACTGAGACTGCCTGGGATATAAAACTCCCCTACTTGTGCTTTGTTTCCTTGTACTCAGGAACCTCATGCGTTATTTGCCTCAAGCTGCTTTCACCCAGTGCTTTCAACCTCAAGGAACAATGTCATGTGAATTCCCCCTCTGTTTTGTACTTCTTGACATCATAAATCAGCAAGTATCAATTAAGAAACAACTCAAATTTGGCCTTTCGGTTTGGCTTACTGAATAAGCAGTGCACAAATTGAGTGCTTCCTTTTAATACAAATGGTTTTGACTGGATTAATTATGACTAAAGTAATGCAATAAATTAATTCAGCAGAAAGAACAACCTCATATTGAAACAATGGAAAACACATTTTTGGTTTACTTGAACACTATTTTACATTTAGTACTTTGGAAGAGGATTAGTATTTATTTAAAAGTTACCTTTAATTATGGAATTGCCAAATCACTGTGCACAGGGTTAAATACACTGGGTATTTCTTAGTGCTGGACCCAAACCCAGATGAAGTTCAAGTTTATTAATATACATGAATATAATATAAAATAACAGATTTAAAACGGATAAGATAATGGAAGAGATAAAAGTAGTAAAATAATACAAAATAATAGAATGTGCAATACAAGTGCAAATGTAAAAAAAAAAAGACTTTAGAAGCTTTTAAAAGCTGGCAGGATTTAGTGCAACCTAAGGTTGTTCCAGCAGCAAGCAGCCTAAACGAATAAATGCCATTTCACCATGTTTAGTTTTGGCTCTTTTCAACACTAGCTGATCAGCTCCTGCAAATCTAAGAGACCTACCAGTAATATATTCTTTAAACATATCAGAGATGTATTTAGGACCCAAACAATTGAGTAACTTGTATACAATGAGTAATATTTTGAACTCAGTTCTATACTAAACTGGGAACCAGTGCAAGGATCAGACTTTCATTGATCCATTGATGAAGGGAATTGGGGTGATGAGGGGGTGATGGGTAGGTACAGCCTCAAGAGGTATGCAGAAGGTCAGATGGTACTGGACTTTGCAAAAAGGATGGAAATGGCTGTGGTGAACACATATTTTAAGAAGAGAAATGAGCACAGTGTGACAGATGAGTGGAGAAAGATGTGTGCAGGTTTATATCCTATGTAGGAGGGTAAGTCCAAAGTGATTGGAGACCGCAAAGTTGTGTCCACAGTGAGCATAGTAACATAGCATAGGATTGTGATCTGTTGGATGACTCTGCAGGACAAAAAGAGGAGGGTGGCGAAGGCAGAACCAAGGATCATGTGTTGGGGGCTGAAGAATGAAAGGGTAATGTAGAATTTAGGGAGGAGTATGGACAGACATTGGGTGGCAGTGATGAGCTGTCATACGGCTGATTCTTAATTAGGAACACAGCTAGAAAGGTGCCATGATTGACAGCTGGACAGAGGAAAAAGTACATGAATAAAAATCATTCACAGTGTTCTGGTCCATTTAATGAGTTTGAATCTTCATTGTGTATTTCAATATATAATGAAGTAAGCTAGGGTAGTAGCTTGAAATCATAAATGCTAAACACAATGAATGGGCACAAATTCCCAAAGAAAGACTCCAAAATCTTGTGGAAAGACTTCCAAGAGAGTTTTTATAGCAGCAAAGAGGGGACCAATTCCAAATTAAAAACTACGTATGTGAATGCAGTGTCATTATGGTACACACGGTTGGTGTAATCATCCCAATACATTTGTCTGTATAGTGTATGTCAAAGGTCAACTCAAAATAAGCTTTGTCATCTTTACTATATAAATGTATACAGCTACCACCTATTGTAATGTTTCCAGTGCCCTTGCGTACAAGGCATCTCAAGCCTGGATCAACGGCTCTGCTAACTCAGACTGCTGGTTTAGCTCCTAAATGCTTTTTACCAGAACGGGGCCTGGTGCTCAAAATCACCAAGGCATGTGATTAATTATCTTATTTACATGTTAATTTGTCTGTGATTAATTGATTGAAATAAAATCATTAATTCTTGCTACAATTTTGGTGTTTTTGTCTTGTTAAATGTGTGCCAAATTTGTTTTAGGTTACCTCCAGGGACCCCAGGGGCCTACAATTTCAACCCTGGAAGCAATAACTGGTGTATTCCAAAATATTAAAGCATGGCCACTGAAGGTAGGTTATTGCTTAACAACTGCAGCAAATGTGCTTATTTTAAATGTTCATTTTAAATGTTCATTTAAATGTTCAACTAAATTATAAAATAACTTTTTCCAAACTTAAAGAGACTAATATATCCACTTTGTGAGCTAGGCATCATAATTAGAAAAAGTTACAAATGAATGTTTACAATACAATACATTACAATGCAATTGGGTCAATGTCACGGTGAGGCTTCTGAGCCTCTAACTGTGCGCTACCTCTCTCTCCCCTCTCAGGGGAGAAACAGAGAAACAAGCCTCCGGAGAACATAATGAAAACAAAACTTACTTTATTTGAAAACAAACCGGCCCGTGGGCCCCACTCCCCTCTGCGCCGCTCCTCCGTAATCCAGGAGCGGC
>JBBMFX010051575.1:0-11187 GCA_037832545.1 Rhabdalestes septentrionalis
TAGATCTTTAAGTCCATCTCATGAAAAATCGGAGCAGGAACAAAGGTGTTGCGTTTATATTTTTGTTGAGTGTATGTCAATAATAGAAAGAACTTGTCCCAGTACATCTAGTACTGGCTATTTACATATTTACTCAAAAAATGTATTAAAATTATAATGAATTAGGTTAAGCAGTTTTTTACATTAGATTTTTCTCTTTCTCTCTCTCTCTCTCTCTCTCTCTCACACATACACACACAGACACACACACACAAACACAAACACAAACAAATAAATAAAAACACAGGCCAGGTATGGATCGTTCTTTTTCTCTCATTATTTTCTTTACTCGAGCTGTATCTGTAACCAAATCAAACATTGTTCTACAAGAGAGAAAGTCTAAAGCTTGATCTATAATGAATTAGTTGGATTGTTTTCAAATGGAATTAGTCATTGCAATTAACCTAAAGGACTAGCCAACTAAGACCACCTGCTTTGATTAAGAATTGAAACAGTGATACCGAAACATATCTTCAAACACCATGAAAATCAGCCTGCACATTGCCTGTAAAAAGTCTTAAGAAAAGACATGTGAGGTAATGTGATTTTTTTCCCCAAAAGTAGCAAAGCACAATATAAAAAAACACACCAATGTAAAATAATTATAATTAATCATTGATTTATCAACCAAGCACTAGCATTTGGCTTTAGCTGCCAGCAAGGCTGTATTCATCTGGTGAGCTCCAGGAACTGCAGTCCAGGTCCTCAATATTTAAACAAATAGATAGCTAACTTAGTTAGAATAGACACATACAATTGTCATCACTGACTTGTATGTCTATCTACAATAGATTAGTGTCATATAAGTTCATTTCTAATAAAGCCCATGCATTTACTTTGCAAAAATTTGCTAAAAATGACAAGCAAATAATACTGAAAACATACCATCTGACCATCTGACTGTAGACAGATGACTGTAGGCAGAGACTATAGACAGATGGTAGGACAGACATTATCTAAAGAAATCAAGACAGACACATACAAGGAAAACTGTTTTTAAACATATTTCTATTAAATAAAATTAGGGCTGGGCATGTTAACACATACTTATCACGTTATTTACTTAATGCCACCAATTATAATGGAACACTGGTTTCTTTAGTTAGCAATGGATTTATTGCATGCCCCTCTGAAGGTCACAGAGGAGTAAGTGAAGAGATTAGTGCACTGTGTTTGTGGAGCAGCATCTGCAGAAGACCAAACCTACTCTAAAGATTTAAAACAGTGTTTACAGTAAGGGAAGCTGGTGGCATTTCCCCCATTTCTGATTGCTTTTTATGTTGAGGGGACAGAACCTTTAGTGTAATTATCCACATTTCAATTTTAGACATTCAAAAAGCTTAATGCTCAATGATTGATGAAGCACTCAGCTATTTGTGATGTGTTTAAATGCACATAGCAAATGTAGGCTACACTAAACGTTCGAAACATGGTAATCTCAGGCCTTAATGCACACAGCCTGACACTAAAAACATCTGTTGATTTTAACCTTTAACCGTAAGGCATGATCTACACTAATCCACACAGCAGAGGGAAAGGGCCATTTCTATCAACTGGTGGAAGCTAGAAAAAGCAGCAGCTGAGAATTGAAGATGGCCCTTTCATTATTCTTCATTTATCTAAAAAGCAATTAGTTAATTAAATAGGTTACAGACCAACATTTCCAAAAGTTTCTTTTAACTCCTCTAGACAGAAAGGGTCTACAGGCCTCATGTGGGTCAAGACATCAATTTGCACATTATTTTGTAATGTGACAGTTTAAATTGTTAATAAAAATATTCAGTCTGCATATTCATGTCTCAGCATGAAGCAAATGTGCATGTTAGATTTGCTGTTTATTCCTGCAAACTTTCCTCGTCTTCAAAACAGAAGTGAAGTCAAAGACATGTCAGTCTCACGCAGGGCTGTCCTCCCTGGACCCTGCAGTGCAGTTATGCAATGTTCAAGAAAAAAAAGAAAACAACAAGACAATGCCTAACCAATTTACAACATTCACACAAAAAATATTAAAAAGTTATATGACGTTATCAACACAGAATAATCATCAAATGTATGTTGTGCAATGGACGGTCACATTTATAGAATCATATTGGATGAGCTAAGTTGTTTTCTACAATCTAGATAAGTGGCCTCCAACATTTTTTGCGCCAAGGACCAGTTTCATGTAAAACAATATTTTCACAGACCTGTATAGATACAACTAAAAACAAAGTGTGTTTGTTTTGTACTCTTTTAGACTCTGATTATGGATAAAATATTTTTTATTATGTCTTTCTGTGCAGCTCAGTTCCAAATGACTCATGGACCAATACACACTTGTTGGGGACCTCTGGTCTAGATCTTCTCCACTGTAGGAATATCTAAACTGTTTTTACGACAGGAAATACGAATGCCATTTCCAAATTTTCCAACCCTCGCAACCAGTGGTAAACAAAGATGTTCAATAGCTGATACATTTTGACATACAGACAAGTTTCCCTAAAATGTCACAGACATTTTTGAATTATGAGGTCAATTAAGAGTCTACGTACAAATGTTGCAACATTCAGTAATACTTCAGTGCACTGAGGTCACATCAAAAGACTGTCAAACTGATCAAAATAACCTACACCCTACAGAGGCCCACGGCTCTGCATCAGGGGCTCCCAACGCCCCGATACAACTAACCAGCTCATTGGGTGTGTTAAAGGTGGAAAGCACAAAACTCTTTTAGTTTCATTGTTATATAGGTGAGTCAATGAAATATTGATGTCACTGTATTAATTATTTAGTATGGTTTCCAGACACTCTACACACATCTGCTGTTACACAATTATATTACTTGGTTTATTGTAAATATTATTAATATTAATAGGGATGTATCAATAAGGGAATAGCTGGCAGATGTCTGATACTCTTCTGGATATTGCTGATGAACATAACTGCATAAAATTTTTGTGACCCTCCACCAAAATATATCAAATGTATTGGTAGAGGGTTACACTTGCCCTAAAATTAATTCCATTTTTGATATTTTAGTATCCTAGAACTGAATGGCATTAAATGTGTCACAAAATATATCCTAAAAAATATTAAATGTATTGATTGAATACAAGTGTAGTTTATCATCTTGCATCTCATTATATAAAACCTAAAGCAATGGGCCATGTTGTAAAGAAAGGTCATTTCTATAGGACATTTCGCACAGAAGGCATTTAAAAGTGCTTTCCGCAAATAAAAGGAAAAGTAAAATAAAACTTTTATAGCAACATTCACTTTTCCATGGGAAAATCAGTGTAACCTGGCTCAAGGCCTATCACTTTAAGTGATTTCAGCAGGAATGTGCAGTATTACTTCAATCTGCATTGCTGGCAGAAAGAGAAATGAACACACAGAATGCTCCCTTTTCTCCTCAACAGCAAGACCGAGGGAATAGAGCTTTAATGTGACGAGACAGTGTAATTTCTGAGCAGTGTGGTTTTTAATGCACTGTGACAGCCTTCATCACACCAAGCTGGTCCCTGATTCACAGCATTACTACAGCCTGCATAACACTGGATATGAAAAAAAAGACCTACTATTTGATAAACGTAGTGGTGCCAGGACTTTGAAATATTATGCAACACTAGGAAATGCTCACAATGTTGTTTGCACTTTTTAAAGTAAAAATCATTGTTTAGCAGAGCTGCAGAGCTCCTACAGAGATTTAATGTTATGTGTATTTGTAGACAGGATGCATGGGGTGATGAATAGAAAAGTACACGTAAAACCCACACTCTCTAATGCAAAATAAACAAAGCTTGATTGTTTTGTTTAGTTTGCATTAGAAAGGGTAGGTTTTGCTTTTATTTCTTGGTTCTAAAATATATGCTGAAAATACATCATTTATATTAATATTTTGAAATAAATTGGACCAAAAACAGTAACAATGAATTTTCTTGCTGCATTGAACAAGAACCCATCGAGGAGCAGAGAGAGTTTAGACACCTCCAGATTCGTCCCTTCATGTGTTGGAACAACACCCAGGAGAAAGAGGAAAGAGAGGGAAAGCCGTTGCTCACAGATGGGCCCTTCTGCCACTGAGTAAATGGAGTTTGGCTCTTTGCAAGGGATTATAAATCTACACATGAAATTGTCTTACATAACACATTGTAGTTTCACTACAGACAATTTAGCATCCGTCCAGAGAGGAGCAGCTGTTACATCAGCGGCTCTGACCTCATGAGCTCCTCACCAGTCCTTGTGTGGAAGTAAAGGCACCCGTCGGGATTACCCTGGCCGCTCCTCCCCCACCGCGACACACTTACTAACACACCCACACACACAGACCAAACACAGCCCATTGAAACCTGTCCGCCGACATGACAGTTTGGAACCCAGCCATATCTGTATGTGTCCTCAGAGTAAAGACGTTCAAGCAGATATGGTTTCAAGTAAAGGTTAAGACTGACCCTATGAGGTTTCAGCTGGGACAGGGGTGACCAAGGAGAGAAGAGAGTGCCTACAGATTTAGGAGACTCACTAGGATGAACAAACAACTGAATCTTACCAGAAAAGCTTTATACTCATGTTTGCTCTCCGCAGAGGATTATTCATTCATTTGACCAGGGGTGCATATAGTTGTGGACATTTAACCTTCTCTTGATCTTTGCTCAACAGTGCTTGAAGTTTTGTTTGGACTGTGAAAAAAGGTACAAAATAAATGTGGGGGTATATTTAACATTCAATATTAAAATTCATTTTCATCAAAGTGTCCTCCGTGTCTTCAGTTTTCTTGTTAGAAGCAAATATCAAAACTGTTTAACATCTGAATATTTAGATTGTTGACATCATAACTAGTTTTTGGAATTATTCCCACCAGAGTAATTACAAGCGTTGATATTTAGGGGGGTGTCAATCCGATACTCAGTATTGATATCAATTTAATCTGGGTTTAAATAACTGGATCAGATATTGGAGAAAGCCTGAACTAACATTAATGCTCAACTAAGCTTTGAGCAACAAGTCATGAAGAAAAATGTGTCGGGACATGAGTACATCATGTAAAACTGAACTGCGTCCAAATAGGGCTGGCAGATACTCAAGGATGCAAAATCTGTATCCGTATGCAACATCATGCCACCCCTATTCTGAAAAAGTAAGATCTATAATTTCTGTGTAAAATGGTGCGTTATTGCAACCCACATTTTTAAATAACTTTGAAATGCTAGGTGTCTCCAAGTTTTCACATGCCACCCATACTTCCCAAAAATCTTTATCTTAAAAATGACTAATGGAAAAAGCATTAGTGTTAATAAACACATTTTTATTAACAATATAAATAAATAAATATTCAGTGAATTAGCAGCCTAACAAATGGCAAGTACAAACGGCTTGATTCTAATACAGAAAGACTGCACTTAAAACTTGCATTTAAGGCTCCGTGAAAATCTTGTCTTTTAAGGTCAAGTGCACAACTGCCTGTTCCTTTCATTACAGATGTAATTTCCTTCATTACAAGAGGCAAGATTTTAAAAATGCAATACATGACTCCAATTTTACAGTTAGTGTAAAAAGTAACGGTTGATTTGATCGCTTAAGTATAAAAACACAAATTTGTGCAAAAAACATTCACTGTAACATCTATGTAACACTATTCAACAAGTTCTTTCATTCATTTCTTTCATTCATAGCATTTCCAAAGGCTAAGTTGAAGAACAACATCACCAATTTAAATGACCTCAATTTCTTTAACTGGTGGTTATGAAAACATTGGTGATTAGGGGTATAACAATGGTTTGATTGTTTCTTGATACTGGCTACTCACATTGTTTTGAATTTAAAATGAGAAAAAAATATTACTTTATTTACTTTAAAGACTTGCTCATCAAGTATTTCTTTTAAAATCAAGGTTGAAAACAGGGATGTGTCCCCCTTTGCTGTTTTAACAGGTTCTTCTGGAAAGACTTTACACTACATTGCAGTGATGATTTGACTCCATTCAGTCACAAGAGTATTAGTGGATTAGATCTTAATAGTGTGTGATTACTTCTACTTTTAGACTTATTACAGGGACTGATGCACTGAGACTTTTGCACCAAGATAAGGCACACATTGGATGTATGTGTTTATAAATAAAACTTGTACAAAAGCCTTAAAACACAGTTTTGTACCATGCTCAAATTTTTGTTACTAAAAGAAAATTTCTGGTCCTAAATTCTAGACTGTTTCAAAACCTACTAGTGACACAGGGTTGCAATTGTACTATACACCACTGAATGTGCTGCCATGGATCTCACATGCCAGGTTTCTGACTACTGTCAGAGAGAAGCATAGATTGCTCAAATAGGAACTGTTAGTTCCTACAGTATCAATAGCAAATCAGAGTGAAACTAGAGTGTCCATAGCTAATCAAAATGTAAATGAATTGTGGAGAGTCAATCAGAGTGTACCCGAAGTACTGATAAACAATCAGAGTGTATTTAAGCATGAGAGAGCCAATCTGTGGGAAATAATAGGGTTGACAGCCAATTACAGAGTAAGTGAAGTGCAGAAATCATGTAACTGCCATTTTTGTGTCTATCTTTGCATACAATGAATACTGGACAGTTAATACATCTCTGTGGACAGAGTGTTTCAGGCTGAGACTATGCTGACTGCACTTCCTGGTGTTCTCAAAATAAAACAGCAGTTAATACAGCCATATGATGTGATTGTCACATTTTTGCAATGTATTGTTACACCTCTAGTGATGATGTGGATGATGGTGGTGCTTGGGTTCAATGGTGTTGAGAGTGAGTTCCATTTGGCAAGGCCTGTTTGCTCCACCTCCTCTGGCTCAGCAGCTTGCGGCTTTTTTGTACTTTTAAACGCACATCAAAAACTTCCTCGATGGCTTTCTTGAAACAGTGGAAGTTGTAGTCAATAAGTCCTGATGAAAGAGAAGAGTGGGGTCACTGTGTGGTCACTTTTGAAGTTCTATAAGGGGGTGTACACTGTAAACCAGTGGTCCCCAATCCGGTCCAGATAGACCCACTGTGGGTGCAGCTTTTCCTTCCAACCAAGCAGGAGGCACACCTGATTCCACCTCTGTAATCAGTTGGTCTTGATTTTCAGTTACTCAGGTGTGGCTTCTTTTTGGTTGGAATGAAAACCTGAACCCACAGTGGCCCTATCTGGACTGGTTTGGGGACCCCTGCTGTAAACTTTTAAATCCAAAATATAAACTGGGCTACACCAGATATTAATGTAAATGTATATATTCATATCACTATATCAACTGACTCGGTCAAAAAATCAGAAGCTAATTCTTCGAATCATATTTGCTTGGAGCGGAGTCTGAAATTGATGAATATTTTGAGCTGATACGCTACAAGCTTTGAACATCAAATAGTAACCACACATTCTGAGGGCAACTAACTTCATTCAAATACTCAATGAAAACATGGGTCTGTATTTGATTTTGCAGTCTTTGAGTGCTCTGAATAATCACAACTGATGAATTTCTCTTTCAAGACACAAGCTAAATAATAGCCCTGAAGATAATGCTTCTGAAAACTGATTAATCATTAATGAAACACAATTTCAACAAACAATCCACCCAATTACTCACATTCATTCTAGAGCAAAGCTTTGAAAGCCATTTTTATGTCTATTATTTTCACATCATGAACTAGGAGCATATTGCTACTAGAACTTGCACATTTTTAAGCAAGACACTTTGAGAAGTGCTAACATATGCCAGCAGTCAAGAATGTCAATTAAAAATATTACAAAACATCTCGAATAAGTTCAGACATCTAACTCACTGTAGGCATGCACATCGCCGAAATCTTTCAATCACACAGATTTAATTAAAAAAAGAAACAAGCACGGACAGCGTGAAAGTACAGCTCAAAATAAGCTCAACATGCTGCATATATTGCATCATATTGAAACTACGGTGCTATTTCTTTCTCAAAGACATTTTCATGAACTTATATATTCCTAGTTTCTCCCCCAAAAAACTGGTGCTCTGCTTCCCACCTGGCCTTGCACAGTAGGGGTCCTGGATCTCAGCATGAATATTTCAGTAGCTTCTCAGGTTCTTAGGCGTTCTAATACTTTTATTCTCCTGTGTCAGTGGCATCAGTGGTGCCAGCTTATCCATTTGGGGCCACTTTCATTACAGCCAAAATTCTTTAACAAGCAGTCCTCTGTACTCATCCTCTTTTAGCCCCAGAGCAGCTGTTATGGCTACAGGATCAACATCACTGCACAGTTTAATGACGACCTTCCTTTAATACACCATCAGCTAATATATCAAACCCACTATGTTCTGTGGCCTTACAATAGAGCAGTATGTCACTTAACATTTCTTAACAACAATTCAACTCATAATTACATACTGCTCTTAGAAGTCTAGATTCGTTACTGTCATTTTGCTGCACTACTTAACTACACTTACAAAATTACAGCCACTTACAAAATTTGAAATGAGATTGGATTTACAAATTGTATAAATAAGCGTGACTTTTCCCATTGATTTCACTCTCACGCAATGAATAACTGCAAAAGTATACATTTAAGTGTTTTCCTGCAAAGTAAGACTGTCAAATAATTTCAAATTAAAATCAAAATAATTCAATAATTCAATCAACAAACACAAGCACTAAGCCACCAACTGCAAGGCCACCAACACCCTAACCACTAGGTTCAATTCCCAAGACTGCAAGGGATTGTCCCCACACATTGCTCCCTCAGCGCCGTGTTCCTGGCAGTCTGCTGTTTCACTTGGTGAATGGGTTAAATGCAGAGGAAGAATTGTGTACTGTTCACACTGTGTGCTGTGGTGTGTTAATGTATGCAGTGGCACAGAATGACAACACTTTTATGCAGAATCTCTCCGCTCTTTTTAAAAAGTAAGAAATAATTTATCTCACCGCAACACCTCTTTGCCATCACTGGAGATAACTATGACTTGTAAGGGTTACAGAATGTGCCTCTACTCCTTATAAATATTATTTATTTTATTATTAACAGCTATAATACACATACTCACCTTTTCTCTCAAAGCTTTCTTCTCTGAGGAAACAGACAAGGGCCAGGAATTTAGTGACCTCCTTCAGATACATCACTGTCGTATTGTTCAGGTGGATGATGGCCATGGATTCTTTATCATAGGGAGACCCAGCCTCATCACCACGCAAACTGATTACAGGAAGAAAAGAGGTGAAGAAACAGCTCAAGGAGATGTATTAACCCAAATGAATTTAACTGCAATTGATTCACACTCAGCACACACTCAAACTGCTTGAGTTTACAATCTTTACAAGCTCCTTCATAGGTCTTTATAGACTTTAGCCGATCTGTTGTTGCACAGCCTCCCCTTAACAACATTCATGAATAATCAGTTCCTGACACAGGACCGCTGTGACCAGACTACAGTTTTCACTATTGAGTATTTTAGCAAGAGGACTGTGCTGAATAACTGAAATACTCAAGTGTTAATTTGTTCAGCTGGTTTTCTATTCTAAATTTAATCTTTGGAAGTTTTTCAGAGTCACAAAATATCACACTTCATTCGAAAAACTACTTAACTACAGTTACAAAATTACAGTCAGTTACAAAATGTCACTAAACTTAGTGACCAATTTTCAAGAAGCCATTCATGCTAAAAGAGCAATGATGCCTGAAATCACAAATGTGGGAACACTTTATATTGACTAAACAACAAGGGAAATGCTAACTGCACTGTTTAGAATAGACCATTAAAGAAGGGTTAGAATATGAATCAACAGAAGGGCTACAGTTTCTATCTGTACATCGACTGGTGGAACTAGAGTGGAGGGGATTCGAATAAAGAGGAGGGCATATGTACACAGTATTTTATACAACAGTAGATGTTTCAAAGCAGTCCAGCCCCCCATTGAGCATCAGAGACAGTGGCATTCCCTAAGAAACTCCCTAAGAGCATGAGGAAGAAACACCGAGCAGAACAAAGACTCAAATGAAATAACTAGCCTACTCTGCTATGTCACTGTACAGTGGAGTAAGTGACTACACGCTTTCCCATCATACAGCATTTGTGCACACGTCTCTTAAGCTTGTGCCTTTCACCTTGAATATAAGTAAGGATGATAGTGTGTAAATCCGCTTTTGGACTATCAGAAATATGCCTCAACCATTTCAGCATGAACACAGCTGTGGCAGAACAGATGCTGGAACACATCATAATTATCTAAACAAACAGAAGCCCTAACTTAATCTCATGTAGGGATGCAATGATACCACTTTTTTACAAACCAATACGAGTGCGAGTATTTGTATTTGTGTACGTGCCGATACAGAGTACCAATACCGATATTTCTAAGAATGATGTCCATGCAAGTGCAAGTAATTTTGAGACAGGTTCCATTTTCTCTTCTACAGATTATGACAAGCCTATAAAAAGGCTAACGACAAAAAGTATTAACAGAAGGTAATCCCAAGGCAAAAATAAAGCGTTCATTAACAAAGCTTTAAGTCTGTGGAATGGTTCAGCTAAACACATACATTATGAACACAAAGCACTACGAATGCTGTCTTCACCCTCTAGGCTTGCCGTAGTTAGGTGCCGTGGTACAGCCCCTGAGCAGAAACAGAACAGAGTCCCCTTCGAATGAACTCAGTGTGAACATAAAAATAGTGATGGGAAATTTGTCTCTTTTCAAAGAGCCGGCTCTTGTGGCATGGCTCCCAAATGGCTCTTAGTTTATCATCATCATCTGCAGCCTCATATTTTAGCCAAAATTGGCAAATATCAGTGCTTTGTGTGTTGATAAACCTTTTTGCATTTAGTGTTTTTATTAGCAGCTTTAATATTGCCTAATTTTGTGTGTTTGTTCTGTAACGAAAGCAGACATTCTGGTTTTTGTTTAGTATTTTAATCAAACCTTTAATTTTAACACTGCAAACAGAAACTGAACCAAACTCAATAAATAAACAGTAAGTCCTCAGTGCAGGCTGAAATTCAGAAAAATCTAATGCCTCAGCTTGGATGGGCTGATGCCTCTCAGTTAGGGTGTACTAACACTAGGCATTTTGAACCGTGCCCGAGTACGTTTGACCACCAAAGCGCGGTTCGTTTGTCTAGTGTGAGTGCTCCGAACTGTGTCCGGGCGCGGTTGGAAGAGGTGTGCCAGGGCGTGGTTCGGTTGGACTCGGGCGCTG